>PVJX010011417.1:0-53683 GCA_004027295.1 Dolichotis patagonum | reverse complement strand
ACAACTACTTTGAAGAAAAAGAGACACTACAATACCCAGTGCTGACTCCATAATGTCATGATGTGAAGTCCAGCAAAACTATCACTTTTTGTTCAAAGTGATCTTAGCTTGCTTTGCCTTGTTTAAGTTCAACACACATTAAGGTATGGACAGCTGTTTTGAGGAGAATGAGAGACACTATGACAGCCATTCTTGGCTTACCTAATGTCTGATCTTGAAGACCTGTAATGCCCTCCTTGTCCTGCTCAGATCAATTCCATACTAGGTTGTTCCATGTAAATTCCCTATATGTGACAATATGAACAACTATTTGGAAGAAAACAAGAGTCAATATGATAGAGAGTGAATGTCTCCAATTATCTAGTTTTGAAATCTTTTCTCTTACATTGCTTTCTTGTGATCCACTTTGCTTTGTTTTGTTGTGTTTAATTTTACCCTTTTGATATAATTGCATGTATATTTGAGTGGATGGATAACCATATTGCTGTTTTGTCAGATCGTGGAGCAGAGCTATTAACAGTCTCACTGTTTGAATGTCTACTTTATATGTTTTAACTTTGTAATTTGAACAACTATTTTCAAGAAGTCAGTATGTAATTTGTCAAGTAATAATTTCTTAGGTTTTTTTTTTTTTTGTTGTTGTTGTTTTTTTCCTTTTTTCCTTGGAATACTGTATTGCCACTACCCTTTATTCTGTTTTGTTCTCTTTAAATAAAATTATTAAAAAAAAAAGGAGTCTCATTTCGCTCCTTGATGGCTACTTTTGTTGTTTTCTGCTACTATGAGCAGTTGCCCCTCTGCCATGTGCCGTCTGCCTTGGAGCCAGCCGATGGTGGACCACCACCTCTGCAAACTGTGAGCCAAATAAACCTTTCCCCCTTTAACTTTAGATGTTCAGTATGTTTGTCTCAGCAATGAGAAAAGTAACTAGGACAACATATATAAGAAATACAGAGATCTTTTATATACTTTGACCAGTTTTTCCAAAAGTAGTGTTTTAAACAGCCATCACATAATATCACAAGTATATCGACCCTGATATAGCTGACAGATCTGATTCAGATTTTCCAATTTCCATTTCCGCCTTTGGGGTGTGTGTGTGTGTGTGTGTTCTGCACGGTGATACACCGTGCAGATTCCTATGTTCTCCACCACAGTCTGGGTACTGACCCATTCCAGCATCTCAAACATCCCAAGCCCCCTCGCTGTCTTTGTTAGTTACTTTTCTCATCGCTGAGACAAAATACTCCACATCCAAGGCTGAAAGAGGAAAGGTTTATTTGGCTCACAGTTTGCAGAGGTTTAAGTCTGTAAACAGCTGGCTCCAAGGCCAGGTGGCATGGCAGGGGGCATCACAGAGGAGAAACAGTTCATGGTGAGGGCAGCACAGCAGCAGAGTAGTGAAGCAGTGATCAGCAAGTGACCACAGCAATGCTCTGTCTGTCCCTTCCATTCTATGCAGGCTGCACGCCTTAGGGTGGGCAGTGACCACACCCAGAAAGACGCCAAAGCAATCAGGGGGCTGCGTTAGCACTCACATGTTCTGCATCCCAGCATCACGCACTCTGAAAAAGCCCCACCTATGACTGCACGAGGCTTTGGGGGGCATCCAGACGCAAGCCATTGCACATTCCCTTTACAATCACACCTTCCTTTCTCTTGTTCCATGTCCCCCGCATCCCTTGCTCTGCACAGCTACCAATCTGTCCTTATCCCCAAAATTTTATTGTTTGAAAAATGCTATGTGAGAGGACCTATACAGCATGTAGATTTTTCTGGCAGCACCCCCCATCTTAGTCTCTGGTGATCCATCCCAGTTACTGCGTGTATCAATAGTCCATTCTTTGTCCAGTTACTCAGAAGTAGTCCATGCATTCTCCTAGCACGGTTGTGGAGCCATTCTCCCGTCCAAAGACAGCTGCAAGGATTCCAGTTTGGCGCCGTGACAGGACAGGCTGTCCAGGGACATTTGTGTGGGGATTATTTGTTGGAACAGAAGCCCTCAGTTCTTTGGAAGAAACCTCCAGAAATACAATTTCACATTTCTTTTTTCAAGAAATGGGGGACAGTGGTTTATTTCAGCAGCACAAGTGCTTCCCTGGCAAGGGCGAGGTCATGAGTTGGATCCCCGGTACTAAGAAAGAAAGAAAGAAAGAAAGAAAGAAAGAAAGAAAGAAAGAAAGAAAAAGAAAGAAAGAAGTTACCAGGCTGTCTGTTAGTATGGGCCTACCATTCTATCCTCCTACCATCAGTGTGATGTTTCTTTACATCTCTACCAGCACTTGGTGTGGCCTCTAACTTTAAATTCAATCATTTTGCTAGTGGTGGTGGGCTGTCTTGTTGCGGCTTAATTAGCATTTCCTTAAGGGCTGATGAAGGCAAACGTCTCTGCATGTGTTATTTATCATCTGTGCACCCTGCTTCTAAGAGGTCCCTCTTACGGATTTGCCCACTTTCTATTGTTTTGGCTTTGGTTTTCTCCATTCCGACACTTGCTTTTCCTCTCCTTAGCCAGGCCTTTTCCAGAGCAGCAGTTTTTAAGCTGACGAAGTCCAGCTCCCCACTTTTCCCTTTTCTGAAGATGCATTTTGCTACCAAGTCTAACACCACCACCAGGCCCCATATCTCAGAGCCTTTCTCTTAAGTTTTTTCCAAAAATTTTCATAGTTTATTCTTATAGCCGGGATTTCTTCTGAATTACTTTTTCTATGACACATGGGACTTAGGTTAGCGTTTGCTTGTAATGAGAAACCCCGACTGTAAACCATTTAAACAGCCAAGTGAAAGCCAGGAGCAGGAAGCAGGAGGGCCGATCCTGCGGTGATGGGAAGGTCTGGGGCCGGGGGAGAGGGGAAGACTGCGGGGAGAGGAAGGAAAGGTGGTGACGTGTGGAGCGGGAGGCTGGTCCCTCTAGACGAATGCAGAGGCCAGGCATCACAAACACACGTGGTAAAAAGGGCTCATTTGCTCATTTTACTCACTTACTTTGCTCACAGGAACTCGATCACACTGTTTGTTGAAAATGTCCTCCATTCCCTATTTCCCCGTTTTTCTGTATCTGCCACACGTTACGCATTCTGCTGTGGGTTAGGGTTTACTTTCAGGTCCTCTGTTTTTCTGTAGCTCTTTGCGACTGTCGAGCTGCCAGCACTGTAGGTCCTGGTTAGCGTAGCTCTTCTTGAGTTTCCTTTTCTGAAAAATCTAAGCTAGAACCTAAGTTCATCCACGGATAAGCTCAGAATCCCTTCTGTGCTCTCTGAAAAGCCGCCGCCGGGCCACAGCCTCGGTTACCAGGGGGCCGCACACCCGTGCGCGTCCGTGTCCCACGCACACGGCAGGCGCTTCCTCCACACCTTCGTCCCAACGGCCAGTCGGCCCGGCCAAGCCGCGGGGACTCATGGTGCCCCTGAAACCCGGTCACTGAGCAGGCTTTCTGCCTCCTTCGCCACAGGCACGCCGCGGCCACATTACCTCCACCCCCTGCTCGGGGCCGGCCCCGGCTGGACCTCTGCGCCGCATTGCTGCTCCTTCCTCTGTCTCTGTGCAGGTCAGCCCAGTGGGTCCCGGCACTGGCCGTGACACCCTCAGCAGCACTGTTTCTGCGGCACGAGACTCCAGAGCCCGGGGCTTGGTCCCGCTGTGTCACCAGGCCCGGAGGGTGCGCTGCCCGCCTGCGAGCCTGGCGCCTCTAGCACCCCGCCCTCCCCTCCAGGTCCAGGGCGGTGTCACCCCCTCCATCTTCACCACAGAGATGCAAATCTTTCTTTCTTCCTTGGGGAATGGAGGTAAAGTTACGATAATTTTGTTGACATTTTCAAAGAACTAATCCCCAGTTTCACTGGTGCTACTGCTTTTAATTCTCACCTAGAGTTATCTCCTCTGTAACCTTTATTATTTCCTCCTCCTTGCTTTGGGTTTCCTTTTGCTTCTTCTTTTCCCAGTTTCTCAAGGTAGAGGTCAGGCTGTTAATTTTAGATCTTTCTCTTTTTTTGATGGATGTTTATGGATGTACATCCTCTGGTGGTGTTTTTACTGTGCTCTATTGGTTTTGGAATTTTTGCTTTTTATTTTCATTCTCAATGTATTTTCTAGTATAAACTTGTGATTTCTTCTTTGACCCTTCCGCTATTTAGGGAACCATTGCTTGCTCTCCACCTATTGATGAATCTCTCAGATTTCTCGCTGCCATCAATCTCTAATTGCATCCCATTGTGGGCAGAAAGCACGCTGTGTAATTTCCATCCTTTAAAGTTATGGAGACTTCTTGTACGGCCCACCCTGAGGTCCATGACGGAGAACCGTCGTGTGCACTGGGGAAGACTTGTTCTCCACTGTTCCTAGACGAAGCGTCCTATAGAGGACTCTTGGGCTTAGTTGGTTCGGGTAGTATAGTGAAATCACCAATTTCTTCATTGATCTTCCACTAGTTTTCTTAAATGGGGCATTGACACCCAACAATTATTGTTGAATTATCTACTTCTCTCTTCAGTTCTGTAAGTTTTTGCTTTGTCTATCTGGGGTTTTGTTGTTTGTATATGTGTTTACCGTGTTTATCTGTTCTTGCCTATTTAATCTGATATTAGTATAGATGCTCCAATTTTCTTTGGTTTCTGTCTGTTTTTTTTTTTAAACTGAGTCTCGCTATGCAGTTCAGGCTGGCCTTGAATTCACAGCCTTAAACTCACATTGATTCTGCCTGAGCCTCCCAAGTGCAGGGATTACAGGCACGGGTCACCACACCAGGTTTTGTTTTCTTCATGGTATGTATTTTTCCATCATCTTAATTTCAATCCTCAATCCAAATTGCATTGATTGTAGAATCTGATAGTTGCGTTATGTTTTTAAATCTCTACCTATTGAATTGAGTGCCAGTGTATTTACATTTCATATATTAATAGTGTAGGATCTGTATCTTCTTTTTTGCTATTTATCCTCTATATTTACCATGACATTTTGTGTCTGCCTCCATTACTTTCTTCCTTTGTGCAGAGTACATATTTTTTGTTGTAATATTTAATTCCCTTCATATATTTATATCTCTATCTATCTGTCTAATTTTTGTCTTTTTGAGACAGGGCCTTGCCATGCAGTTCAGGCTGGCCTTGAGCTCACTTTGTAGCCCAGGCTGGTGTCTAACTTTCAAGCATCCTCCTGCCTCAGCCTCCCGAGTGCTGGGATGACAGGCATGCACCACCACGCCTGGCTCTGGCACCCTGATTTTGAACTTCTAGCTTCCGTAGCTGTGAGAAAACAAATCCCGTTGCTCAAGCACCATCTTTGGTGTTTTGCTGGTAGCCCGAGCCGGGTAACACACCTGCGGCCTCGTGCCCGTGGATTCTGGTTCCCAAGTCCTATCCTTTCCCCCGCCTACAGAGTTCCTCCAGTACGTCCTGGACAAAAGGTCCTCTTGACAGCGAGTTCTCTGGGCTTTTTGTTTCTAATTTTGGAATGTCTTAATTTTTATTCTTTCAGGATAATTTTTCTGGAAGCAGGTGTCTTAATTGATGGCATCTTTCTCTTTTATCACACTGACAGTGTCATTTCTCAGTTTTCGGGCCTTCACTGTTTAGGCTGGAAAAAGTCAGCTACTCCTCTAACTAAGGATACTCTCTATGTGAGGAGGGACTTCTCTGAAGTTTCTCTTTCTTTGGTTGTGATAATTTGACTATGGTTTTTTAGGCGTGGATCGCAACCTTTTTTTTTTTTTTTTAAATATTTGGAATTCAGTGGGCTTGTTGAATGTGCAGGTTAGTATTTTTCTTCAAAGTTGTAAGGAGTTGAGCCTGGTCTGCCTCGCCAAGACGCCAGTGACCCCATGTGCCTTTCTGGGTGTGCGCTGCTCCAGACCGTGGGGCGCCCTTCTGATCCCTGAGATTCCCCCAGCCAGGAGCGGTCAGCAGCCGGCTGTCGCCTTCCTGCTGACTTTGGGCCGTGGCCTCCTCCACACCAGGCCTCTTCTCTCCTTCAGGAGACCTGCGGGTGACCGCCGGGGTGCGGAGGAGCGCGGTGGTTTCATTAAACTGATTTCTCAAAGTGTTTTTGTACCAGAGATGGAACTCCGGACCTTGGGCTTGGCAGGCAGGCGCTTCGCCGCTGAGCTAAAACCCTGGCTCTCGCGAGGTTTTCGTTGTTGGTTTTTCCCCCCCTAAAACTAGGTTTTACAAGGAAGGGCGCAGGTGGGGCTGGGAGAAACGCAGGTGCCAGGTACAGCTGGGTCACCCAGACTGTCACACCGACTCATAGTGATACAGGAGAATGAAACTCCAAATGTATTATGTGTCCACAAGTTCTGTTCTGTTCTGTTCTCTAAAATCGAATTTTAGGAACAATGGAGATTAAGAGCATTATATATTTATAGAGAGAAAGAAAGGCGCTGTCTGAGAGACAGAAGGGGTCCCAAGCGGGTTGCCAAACCCGCGGGTTGGCAACGGTCTTTACTAGGGATTTTATAGAGCAAAACCACAAAGTGAGATGGGGCTGAGGTGGGGAAAACACGGGGACTCACAGGACGGGCGTGAGGCGGGGCAGAACTGTGGCCAGCCAATGAGATTAATCGATCAGGCAAAATTGATTAAATTGGGCACGAATGGGGAAGCGAGTCAGGTAGTAAGGGTCACACCCACAGAGCAGTGACTCTTAGCTTGGAGGCTGGGATGATGACTCCTGGCTTCCTTAGGGTGATAGAGACCTAGTTAGAATACCATGCCTTAGGATGTGGGTGCTTTTGTTTGAGGACTGGCCCGCAGGAGAAGGTATCTGGGCTCCTGCACGCTCCTCCCAGGGCCCAACCCTGTCTCACCGCCCAGAATTTTTCTAACTCGGCTACCTGGAACACGGGCCAGTGCGGGATGGTCGCTCCGGGCCTCCCGCATCAGACCAGATGCTCGGAGCGGCCCCTGCTGGACGGGGGAGGAGAGCAGCGCGGGGGCCCGGGGGCGTGGCAGGGCGGGGCAGGGGAGGCGCACGCGGGGCGCCGTCCCCACCCGGGCTTCGGGGTCCACGTGAGTACCCAGCCAGTGCGGAGGCCTCATGGGGGACCCGGGCCAGCGGGTGCGCCTCGCCTCCTTCACGGAGCGCCGGGAACCGGTGCCGCTGCCGGCACAGCGAGGCCTGGGCCTGGGTCCCGGAGCGCCGGCCCGCCCCGCCCCGTGGAAACCCGGCTCCCAGCGGGGTCCACGCCCGCGCGGGACGCAGCGTCGCTGGGACACCGCCGCCTGCTGGCGCCACTGCGCATGCGCTGGCGGCTGTCGCTTTGCAGGCCTGGTCCTGTCCCCTGACTCAGCTGCTGGCCAGGAAGGACCTGAGGGGCTTCGGGAGCACAAGCAGCGGTGCCTCGGCTGTGGGAGGAACAGGGAACCGAGTCTGGGCAAAATGAACCTGCGCTGTCTCCCACGAAGGACTCCAGGAATCCTAGCGATTTCACGGCCGCAAAAATAAGTGAGGGCGACGTCCTTGCTGCTGAGTGTGTTTATTTCTGTGTGGGGAAAGTTTTCCAGTCCCCTTTGCCTTTAAGAGAAAACACGGATATAATTTAGGCGCTACCTAATATTTGCTTTCTTGATGATTGGCACCGGCCTGTCCCTCCCCCAGGAAATGGACCCCAGAGTCCTGGGGGGCGCAGGCCTTGCCCCGTCCTTGTCGAGTGCCGTGTGAGGCCCTTCCGTGGCCACCGCTGGTGCCCACCCAAGCCCTGCCCACCTGCGCTCCAGGGCTGGCGGTGCTGCTACACGGCCAAGGGTTACACGCAGGAGCCCCGACTTCCTGGATCTGCAGACTCCACAGGCAGCTCCCGCCCTGGGCGCCCCGATGCTGTTGGCTCTGCGTCCTGTGTCTGGCCACCCCCACGCCCACCCAGCCCCAGAAACGCCTGTTCCTGCTCCCTGTCTGCCTCCAGGCCCCGAGGGGCCTGGACCCATGCCATCTTGCCTGTCCTTCCCATTTCCCCCAGGCAGTGGGTCCCACTAGGACTCTGCATCGACCACCCCTCCTTCCTGAGCCGCTGCTGTGTAGGGGTGACTGCTCCACATTAGTGTCACAACCCCAAGGCCCCCAGGCTCTGCAGAAGACACGGGGACACAGGGACAGAGCCATGGAGAACGCTGCACACCATCACCATGGAGGAAGACAGCCTGTCCGGGCTCATCTTCTGACATCTGGAGGTTTCAATACATTGCGGTGATTTTCAAAGCTCGGCAACTGATCCCAACACATTTCCAAGCAATGTGCAGGCCTGGTCTACACAAGCAGAGGGCTGGCCCAACCCCCGGCTGCTGGCGTCGGACTCTCAGGGAGCTCGTGACAGGCAGGTCCTGCTCTGGTCCTGTCCATCATGGTACTGTCACCTCACCTCACAGGCCATGCACAGATGCGGGCCAGAGACTTGAGGCCTGGTGCACTGATTTAATACGCAGTGTTCCGAGCACTGGTGGCTGGGGTTGCCTCCGGCAAGTGAGCCCTGGGGCGTTTCCCCTTCCTGTGGGAGACCCTGGGCCCCTGGAAGGCACTGCCCAGGTTTCACGGCAGCAGCTGGGTTTTCGGGAGCGTTTCCTCTGTGTGTGGCATGCACATGCTCTCCCGGAGTCTGCAAGTCCATGTTCTTATCTTTAGGATCCCGGTGGCCCAGGGCGGAGAGTGGCTCTGCCAGGGTCCACCAGCCTCCTTCCTCACAGCTGTGTGCCCGTCTGAATCGGCGTGCCCGGCCGAGGGCCAGGCTCAGCCGGGGCTGGGGCTGGGCGTGCTGGCTGCCCGGCGGCCTCCTGCCGTGGTCGAGGGGGATGAGCAGCTCGGGGTGGGTGGAGGCTCCCTGGGCTCAGTCCCGCTTGTTCTTCTGCAGGGAGAGGCTCTGCCAGGGTCCCCTGCCGCCCGTCTCGCTGCCCAGAGCGTAGTTGATGGCGTTGATCGTGGGCACCGTTTTGGCAATGAGCGCGGGCACCTGTGGGGCACGGAAGTCCAGGAATGAGGTTTCAGAGCTGCCGCTCCTGTCCCTGCTTCCACCTCGCGGCTCCAGACCCTTCTTCCTGCAGCCAGCAGTCACTTGTCCTGGCTTGTGCTGCAGCCCTGGATGGTCCCTGACTACCTGGGGACAGCGCACATCCCCGTCTGGTCACAGACGGGGATGGTCACCCTCGGCCGTCTTTCCCCACCGTCTCCACCCAGTGTAGCCCGGGCAGATAAACTTCCGCGCAGTCTGAATACTCAAAGGAAGAAGGGAAGAGGATTCAGGGGAGCTGGCGCGGCTGTACCATCTGCAGTCTGGGGGACAGAGCGCGCGCGTCGGCGAGGGCCGCGTAGAGGTACAGGAGGGCGTAGGGGCTCCAGCAGAGCAGCAGCGTCCTGGCCGGCTGACGGGCGTTCACCTGAGGAGAAGGGAACATTGCTGTGGCGGCGGGGGGCTCGGCACAGGCAAGGAGGCCAGGCCAGCGCTTAGCGCCTCCGAGCTGCGTGGGAACTCGAAACCTGACCGGCCCCCTGCCCCTTAAGGTCATAGGACCCCGGGCCTCAGTTGCCTCGTGTGTAAAATGGCCTTGTGATACCTGGCTTGCAGGGTGACCCCACAAGGCTGGGGTGAGGTGATCACGGCTTTGTTCCTTAAGAGGAATTCTGAGCTCTGTGACTGTGTACACACAGGTCCCAGGCCGAGCCGCCCTGAGACTTGAGGCCCTGAGCCACCTGTAGCCCGGCCGCCTTGTGAGAGCCACCTGTGGCCGCGGCCGCCTGCTGAGAGCCACTGTGGGGTTCAAGGTTTCCCCACTTGGGAAGCCCCCGGGAGCGGTGGATGCTACAGTACCACCCTCGGCCAGGAGGGGGCGCACGGGTTGCACTCTTTTTCCAGAACAGAGTAGCCAGGGTCCTGCTCTCGGGCTGGATACTAAAATTCTGACACAACACACTACTGCCCGTTTCCCCACTAACGTGTCTCCCCTTAACAAAGAGGGACATTTAAGTTGGAAGAGAGACTTTTCTCTTCAACCTTGGGTTTTAAAAATATGCTAAATTCTAAAATATTTTTCTTGAATTGTCTCTCATTCTGGTTTACAAAATAAGTGCTTTGCCTTCACGGAGAGAGAGGTCCCTGGGGAGAAACTGGGGTCTCAGTGGGGACTGTGTCATCTCCAGAAGTTACTCAGCTTGCGGTGCAGTCCCAGGGGCAGCGGTTGGATAGGTCCACTAGAGCCAGGGTTAATGCCTTAGGTCACAGCTGGTTGGATCTGCAATAATTGTGGTGACCGAGAATCTGGATGGGGACGGGCCAGACAGCATGGGGATCCCTGGGAGGTGGGACCTTCGCCAGCAGTGAGCGGGGAGCCAGGAAGAGGGCCTCAGCTTCCCCCGGGACCTCAGAGGAGCTGAGGTCCTCAGGTAACACAAACTTGCAGAGTGCGTTTCTGCTTGGTAAGAAGAATGTGATGAAGTGGCAGGTCGAGGGTCCTCTTAGGTACCACAGCTGCGTGCTGCAGGCTGTGGGCCCCGGCCTGGGTTCGGACCCATCTCTGCTGCCACTAGGCGTGTAGCTCTGGTGCCCACTGAGCTGAGCTCCTGTGCGCCAGCCCTGCCTGTGACACAGGGCTGGCAGAGCTGTCCCTCCTCTGAGAGCAGCCACAAAGATGAAATGACAAAGCACATAGAGCAATGTTAGCATCTGTGTTTCAAAAATAAATCTTTGCGGCCAGGCATGATGGTGCACACCTATAATCCCAGCACTTGGGAGGCTGAGGCAGGAGGATTGCCATGTGTCCAGGCCAGTCTGAACTAGATAGCGAGACCCTGCCTCAAATAATAAAATAAAATAAAATAAAATAAAATAAAATAAAATAAATAAATAAAATAAATAAAATAAAATAAAATATCTTTGCTGCTTGTTAGGACTTGTTGGCTAAGTTTTCCAAGTAAAAGAAAATGGTGGCAAGAGCATATTAATGCAGAAATCTGGAAGTGGCCAGGAGTGCTTGTTCTGAAGCATCATTTTCTTGGACAAATGTGCTTGCAGGTGCAGTTTCCTGCCGTGGGTGACAGCCTGTGACTGATTAAACTGAACATCTCCCAGCAATCTAGAAGTCACCTTTGCAGGCCTGTTGCTTTGTCCCAAGCCTCAAAGCCTCAGGAAAACTGAATGTAAGCGCATGGCCCGAGGTCCTCAGGGAGCCCTGCCTCCTCGGGTCCCAGGACTGGGCCAATCTGGGCCACGCTGGCCCCTGTGCCCAGACTGCGCCATCCAGCTGTAGCTGCCCAGGCGCCCCTCGGGCTGACTGCCAGTGCAGACCCAGACGCCCCCGGCGCCCCGTCGCCTTGGGCGTGCTCCCCGCGTCCCGTGGGAACTCGCCTGCCCGGAGCCGGGGCCTCACCTGGAGACGGCTGCTCCGCGCCAGGTGCTGCTCCGTGAGCTGGCAGGAGGTGAGCGTGATGAACAGCGGCACCAGGAAGTTGAAGAAGGCCATGGTGAAGAGGAAACTGATGAAGTTCCTGGGGGTGGGGCATGGGGGTCAGCCTCGGGGATGGCCAGCTGCCCGCGGGCTCCGGCCTTGGCAGTGGGCATGAGCGTGGCCATGCCTGGGCCCAGCTGGACACCGCTCTGCAGCCAGGAGCTGGGGGTCCCCCGGAACTCGGTCCCCCGGAGCTCGCCGTCGGGCGCCTGGGCCGAGACACGCAGAGGCCCCTGCGGTCCGGTGCTCAGCCCTGCTCTCCTGCCCTGAGCCTGGAGAGCGGGACCCTTTCATCCGGGACGTGGGTCGACGAGATGGTGGACACACCAGTGGGACAAGACAAAGGGTCACTCAAGGAGGGCCGAGGTACAGGATTTGTACGGAGCCTGGGGGTGACGCAGCCTGGCCAGTGTCCCTGAGGACATCGCTGAAGGGACTGCGGAAGAGCTGGGGTCTCAGTGGTCATGGGAGGGCAGGAGGGCTGACCAGGGATGGTGAGAGTCTCATTTCAAGATGGGCAGCAGGCAGGGCTGCGCTGGGCCGCAGCTGGCTGCGTGAGGGGCATGCTCCGGTGACACGGGCACTCGGTCGGCTTCACCTGGGAAGCCCGTTCCTGGTGGCAGATGCTTCGTGGGTCAATGTGACATGTGAATGGTGAGTGCCATGTGACAGGTGGATTCAGAGTGGCTCTGTGGTGGCAGGAGGGGACTGCAGCCCGTGTGACCTCCCGCAGGGAACCCCTGAAGGGTTTGCAGCCCCTCTGCTCCTAGAGCCGCACAGATTGGGCAGCTCGAGAACACAGCCTCCTGGACAGTGGGGACCGTGGGGACAGTGGGGACCGTGGGGACAGTGGGGACCGTGGGGATAGTGGGGACCGTGGGGACAGTGGGGACCGTGGGGACAGTGGGGACCGTGGGGCACTTGGATTGGCTCAGCAGGTGCCCGAGAGTCCCCAGGCAGGAAGGTGCCCCAGCCTCCACGAGAGACAGCAGTCTTGGAACCTGTTGAACTAATGGCCTGGGTCCCTCTAGAAACCAGCAAAGTGGAGCTGGCCGTGCTGGAGGTGCCCAGGGAAGCAGTGACGTGCAGCTCACCACAGCCGACGGCTCACTGCGTCCCACTGCCTTCTCAGACCCGGCCCTGGGCCCCCGTCTGAGAGACAGTTGGGCTCCCCGGGCAGGCTCCAGAGTGGCCTTTCCCACTGCCCGCCTGTCAGGGGACCCCGTGACCGAGGGGCTGAGTTGTCCGGCAGAGGTCCACCGTTCCCCATGTGGGTTTGCTTGGGGGCACCGACGTCACGGGGACTCAAAGCCCCAGTCTGCACGGAAGGGGCCTCACACTACTCCCTCCTCCTCACCTGTCCCCCTTGGAGTAGTCCAAGGTGCAGCAGGTCCCCAGGGGCTCATAGCTGTAATGGCCCCAGCCCAGGAGGGGCAGCGCTGCCCAGAAGGCGGAAGACAGCCACACGAAGAGCACCAGGGGCACGGCCGTGCTCCAGGTCAGCTGGCCGCCTGCGCGGGGCGGGGGAGGGAGAGGAGGCGGTGAGGAGGGCCTCAGCGGGGAGCCCCGGGCCCAGCTTTGTTTCTCGGTGCCCCATGCAAGTTAAGGTCAGTTTCCCCACAAGGGGAATGATGTTCCCTGCTGCAGAGGAGGCCACGAGGAACAAAAGACACATGGCTGGCGGGAGTCTCCCGTAGGGAGTGTAGGAGCTGTGGGGTGGGGTGGTGGAGGCGGGGGTGCACACCAGACTCACCACACCCTCGCTCCTGCTCCCCGGACACCCCGAGGGACCCCTGCGCCACTTGGGACCTGGGGTCCCTCTCTGTGCCCCCGGTGGAGGCAGGTCCCAGCGGCATCTTGGTTGTGACCTGGATGCCCTCCTGTCCCCTCTCCCTGGCCGTTCTCTCCTGCAGCCTCATCCAGCCTTCCCCTGCGTGGTTCCCGGGACCTGGCTTTGGGAGGCCTTTCCCAAGCCACGCCCCCAGCCCCGGCCCGATGTCCACGGTCTGCGCCCTGTGTAGAGCCCAGGGCAGGAGGACGGAGCTGCAGAATCCCCCGGAAGAGCAGTCTGCATCTTCCCTCCTCCTCCCCCGCTCCCGCACGCCTGGCTCGGAGTTTGCGTGGTTGTGTCCCCTGGTGCAGACCGAGTGTCTGTGTCTCCTCAAAGCTCCTGCTGGAGTCCTGCTCCCCAGGGGGACGGCGTGTGAAGGGGGCTCTGGGCAGCACGGCCAGCTTCTGGTTTGCAGACGGTCTCCCTGCTGGGTCCTCACGCGGAGGACAGAGCTGTGTATGAAGGGCTGTGAGAGAGACATCTCAGCCCTTCGTGTGAGAACCCGGCCAGAAGGTGGCCGTCTGCAAACCCAGAACCTGGCCGAGCTGGACACTGATCTTGTTTCCCTGGCATCCAGAAGTGGGAGGAAAACTATCTGCTTTTTAAGCCACCCGCGCTTCCATGTCGCTAGTCACCCAGGCCGATGAAGACGCCCTCCCCCTCGCTCTGGTATGATGAGTAACACCCTCCTTGATGGTGAGCAGTCTGTCCAGCAGCAGGGAGCCGGGGTCACCTGCCCAAGGCCAGCGGTGACGGCGGTGACTCCAGCCCCTCCCCCTTGCCTGCCTGTGCCCTGCTCTGCCGCGCTGTCCAGAGCAGGAGGGCTTTGGTCTGAGGTCTGGAGTGAGTGTGACCGCTCTGCTCAGAGCTGGAGAAGCCTGCGGCTGTTGAGAAGGTGGTGTGTGCATGCGTGTGTGCATGCGTGCATGCATGCATGAGTGTGCACATGAGTGTGTGATGTGTGTACTACACTAGGGTGTGCACGCATGAGTATGTGCTTGTGTGCATGTGTGTGCATAAGTGTGAGCTTCACGTGTGTGCATTGTGACGCATGAGCGTTGCATGTGTGTGATGCATGTGTGTGCAATGCATGAGTGCGTGCGTGATTCACGAGTGTGTCCATGTGATTCATGAGTGTGTGAGTGTGATGCATGAGTGCAGGCGTGCATCGTGGCACGCACGTGTGTGCATTTGCGAATGTGGACGTGGTGGAGGGTCGTACCGAGGCCGCAGGCAGGAGAGGAGACTTACTGATCGCCGATGATCCCAGCCATAAGAACAAAGCCAGCGTGCGTGGGCCGTAGCCGGCGGAGCTGGGACAGGCCCGCAGGAAGCCGCTTTGCCCCTGGGCAGCAGCCGCCTCTGGAAGCGGGGCCACCCTCAGTGCCTGCTCGGCTCCTGCTCGCTGGTGAGCAGTGGTGAGCAGGTGAGCCGCTCACCTCTCTGCCTCTGCCTCTTAGGGTCCACCCAGGGGCCTTGAGAGTCCCTGGGCACAGGGCGCATTTACACCACTGGAGTGGGCAGCGTGGGTTTGTGCTTTTGCTTTCCTGTGGTTCTGGGGACAGAACGCTGGACCTTTGCGCTGAGCTATGTCTCCAGCCCTTTTAATTTTTTTAAATTTGGAGACAGGATCTTGCTATGTTGCTTGGGACAGGCTCACCCTTGAGATCCTCCTGCCTCAGCCTCACACAGTGGTGGGATGACAGGTGTGCACCATCACGCCTGGTGAAAGCGTCTCTAAAACTGTAATGGGTGTTAGAATTACGAGGAACCTGAAGCACATGGAAGCTATAGGAGGTTTTAAAATTTTAAAAGTACGTCACTTATTAGACAAACTATCAAGGGGAAAAGGAACAGATGGCTCGGGCACCACTCGGCGTCTACACTGGCGCGGCCTGCGCGGAGCTCTGCTGTCCCCGAGGCCCTGGACGGGTGGGCTTCCGCCCACGCCCGGCTGCACACGCACATGCGCACACGCATGCACACACACGCACGCTCTGTCGCCCTCTGCGCCCCAAAGTGCCCGCCCCCAAGCGCGTTCTCAGAATGAAACCGGGAATCTGGCTGGTGAAGTGTTGCAGAGAGGAAGAGAGACGGGTGGGGGGGGCGCCTCCTCCGCCCTACAGGGACATCCGGGTCCCAGCGCCGCCCCAAGCCCTGGCCCCGCGGCTGCCCCCTGCCGCCCACACCTACGTGTGCAGCAGTGCTGGTGGCGTCCCCAGGCGAGCGCCGCGGTGCCGCTGATGCTGGCCAGCGCCGTGGCGAAGCCCTGGAAGCCGAGAGCCTGGCAGTGTCCGGAGCCCGGGGGCCAGCGCCTGCGGAGACCCAGCCTCGGTACTTAGTCTCAGGGGGAAGACGGAGTCCCACGCCCCACGGCCCCAGGGCTCTGCTGCATCACCCGGGCCGCTCATGCCTGTACTGAACTCGGTTTCTTTACACTTCTCTGTTGTGTGTGACACTGGGGATGAAATCCTGGGACTGCCCAGCGACCGACATTCCCAGCTGTGTAAAATTATCCCTAAAGTTTGAGACAAGGTGTTGCAAAGAAGCTAAGTTGCCAGGCTGGGTCCCAAGTTGAGATCTTCCTGCTTCAGCCTCCCAGACAGCTGAGATGACAGGAATGTCCCACTGCACCTGGCTAGACACCTTTATTCTACAGGTGGGGAACAGGCTTGGTGGGGAACGGGCACTGAGCCTCAGTCGCCTAGAAGATGGGGGCAGTGGAACCCACACCTCCCGCCCATGGCAGCAGGAGGATTCAGTTGGCTTCAGACCCCAGGGACTGGCCAGGCTGAGCAGTCACGCTGGGTGGGCCAGCCTCACACCAGTGCCTCACAGCAGAAGGAAATGTTCAGTTTACTTTTTAAAAAAAGTCTTAGCCAGGTGGGTGGAACATGGCTCTTCTTAGCACCCATGGGAGGCCGAGGCAGGATGATCACGCGTTCCAGCCCAGCCTGGACAACCTGATGACTTAGTGAATCTTGCCTCAAATAAAACAACAAAAAGCGGCTGGAGCTGGAGCGTGGTGGGAAGGCCCCATGCTGGACTCCCAGGACCGCAGGCAAACAAAAGCAAGAGAGATTTGCATCTTAAGGACGCGCTCTGAGGAAACAAGGGAGGACCCAGGCCACCAGCCAGCATCCTGTCTCTGTTTCCTCCGGGGCTCCCCGGGGGCAAGTATTGCTCTAAGTCACTTGCAAAGAAGTGAGGTCACCACTTCCAGCCACCTGAGGGAGGCAACTAAGCACCCTCCATGATTCACGGCCCAGCACCCAGGCCAGGCCCCGGGTCCCTGGGCCCCTGCTCTCCGCACGCCCCCGCCTTCTCTCTGGCCAGGTCTGAGAAACCCCCGGGGTGCCCAGGCTCTTCAGGGGTGACCCGGAGTTCCAGCCCAGCCTGGGCAGGCTGCCTGTGTCTGCGCTCGGGCTGCTTTCTCTCTGCTGGAAGAAGGGTTCCGGCCTGGCTGCGGGAAGGGGCTGGTACCGGAGGAGGCTGGACCCGGCCGCGACCAGGGCGTTGAGGCTGAGCCCGCCGTCCGCCAGGGCCAGGCTCAGCGCGAGCAGGTGGCTGGGGGTCCGCAGCGCCGGGCTCTTCCAGAAGGAGATGACGGTCAGGCCGTTGAGGCTGAGACCGCAGAGCGCTGGAAGGCAGGGCTGGGGCTGGCACGGCTGCGGCCTGAGGCTCATCACTGCCCTCTAGTGACTCCCGCCCGGGCCTGATCTTCAGGGGCCCTGGCAAGGCCCCGGGGCACGGATCTGCCCTCCCCCGGTTAGAAGTCCGAAGCCAGCGCTCTGGGCGTCTCCCCCACTGCTTCCAAGGTGCGAGGCGCTCCCTCCTGGACCCCCACCTGGCTCCCAACCTTGGGGTCCTCACCAGCAGGGTGCAGCCATGCAGACGGCCAGGAGACAGCCCCCAGGAGACACCCTCACCGCCACGGCTGCACTCTGGGGACGAGGAGGGACTGTTCCAGCCCAGTCTGGTCTGGCTCACCTTCCACCAGCAGCACCGTCCCCACGGCCAGCACCTCCAGCTCCCCGAAGCCGGCGGGCAGGGCCTCGGACGCGGCCATGCTCAGCCTCCTCCCTGCCAGCACCCCAGCCCTCTGCAGCCCTGCGTCTGGCCTCTCCTTTTTAAAGGGCAGTTACAGGAGCGGGCCCTCGTGGGTTATTAAACCAGACCCTGCTTCCTTCCCCGCCTCTTGGCCCACGCAGAAGGGACCCATTCACCCGTCACACAGCACAGTCTTTGTGCAGCCTGGACCAGCCCCGGCTCATTCATCTCCTCGCCCCCCGCCACCACAGGGGAGGATTAAGGTCCCGGGATGCACATGGCGCGCACGGAGGGCTGGATTGGAGGAGTTGTGTAACCACGGCAGGCAGCAGGAGTGTGAGCTGGGGGTGGGGGGAACCAGGCCTTTTAGTCCTGGCTGGCAAGCTGGCATGCGCGTGTGCAGGTGTGTGTGTGTGTGCGTGTGTGTGTGCGTGTGTGTGTGCGTGTGTGTGCGTGTGGGTGTCCACAGCATCGCGTGTGCTTGGTGCTGGTGAGGCTGGGGAAGGGATGAGGTCTGGGGAGTCACCTGCATTTCCAGTCTGCTACAGAGCCTTTGAGGATGAAATTTTCCCCCCACAGGCTGGTTATCCCAACGCTTAGGGAGGCTGAGGCAGGAGGCTTGCAAGTTAGAGCCCAACCTGACAAACATAGTGAATCATTGTTTAGCAAGATTGTGTCACAAAATAAAAAATCAAAAGGCAGCAGATGTGTCTCAGTGTGTGGGCCCTGGGCTCAATTGCCGGCACAAAACCAACAACCACCTTGGGCTCTTCGGGGCCTGTAAGTGGCCTCATCGCCCCCGGCCTCTAGCCTCCGTGCCAGGCTGCACCGGGGAGGGCGGCCCAGGGCAGCTGCCCTCAGGTCAGCTGGAGGAGCGGAGCTTTCCCAGGTCAGGTGATGCTGGCTGAGTCCCGCCCTGGCTACGGGGTCTTCTGACATGCCTAGAACAACACTGTGGAGTCGAAGCCATTGTCCTGTCCTCTTAGTGGACAAAGACAAAGCTAAAAGTGGTTCGGAGTCAGCCCGGGGTCTCCTCGCCATCTGGGGACTGGGCGGGAAAAATGCTGCACCTTGCACCCGGGCCGGGAGCTGCGCCCTGGTCACTCGGCCCCTTTAGTCCTGAGGACGCCCCTTGCCAAGACCCACACTCTTGTGGGTCACCGGGCACAGCTGAGCCCCGTCAGGTCTCAGGTCCAGCTCAGGGTCGCCTTTGCCAGGGCCCCTGCCCCTCCTGCCAGCCAGTACCTGCACCCACCTTCCTCTACCCTGTTACACTGCAAAAGATTTCACCCAGAAGAGACAGGAGGACCAGCCTGGGGTCACTCCCACGGGCAGTGTTTAGTCAGGCAGAAGCCAGGGGAAAAGCATCCCAGACAGATGGAGGAGAAGGCAGCGTGACCTGAGAGCCAGGCGTGCACACTTATAATCCCAGCACTCTCGGGAGGCTGAGGCAGGAGGATTGCCATTGTGATTCAGCTAAGATGCTTAGTGAGGTAGTGTGTTAAAGTAAAAACGAGCTGGTGAGGTAGCTCAGTGAAAGGCCCTGAGTTTGTTCCGTATATGGGGGGGGAGGCAACAATGTGGCAATGGGCAGGGCTGGTCTTTTAGCTCGGCCAGGAGGGCTGCGGGCACAGTGTGGGCATGGAGGGCAGCTTCCTGGCTGGATCTGCAGGAGAGGGGAGAGGACCATGTCTCCCATGGAAATAGGGTGGCACGAGCGAGGTGTCCTGTGTGCCCTGGGGTCTCCGCTGTCTGGACCCATGGATCCAAGGGGCGGGAGCCTTCTGGAAAGCTGAGGGACTCGGGCTGGGCACGGTGGCACAGACCCCAAAGCCTGGGGTGAAAGAGTCACCCTTGGTCCCCTGCTGGGACTCAGCCTCGGTCCACATTGGCGTCTCGAGTAGGTTTGGCAGAGTGGAGCCTGGGCAGGGAGAGCAGGGGACACTAGGAACCCCTCCTGCAGGGCTCGGACCCCTTTGGTGCTGGCCTCTCCTCCGAGCTGGGTGGCGGGGTCCCTGTCCCACGAGAGACACCCCTCCTTGGCAGGAGTGGGTGTCCACGAGGTGTTCGGGGGAGGCCACTCCTTGCCCTGTGGACAGCTGTCCTGGGGAGCCTGGGCGGGCGTCTCTGAGGACGCCCCTGAGACAGTAGCAGCCCCTCCCAAGCAGGCCCAGCGAGAACCCACAGAACAGCATTTTCTGCCTCGGGAGCTGCCGTGCCCCAGGCGCACTTTGAGGCCAGAGGTCCTCTTCACCAGCCTGGACAGCCCGGGGAGCTCTGGGAGGGTCTCCGCCCCGCCCTCAGCGCCCTCAGCCATCAGCGCTAAGCTGCTGCGAGCCTGGCTGGGGCTCCCGCCCTAATCCCCAGCCCGTCCCCTGTTTATCTGATGGCCTCGGGCAGGGGTGCGGGGCAGGGGCTGGTGAGCGGGTGGGCAGCTGCTGGGTTTGCCGGGCTGACAGGACGGAGCAGTCCGGAGACAGACCCCTGCGCGGGCCGGCGAGGAGCCGGGAGTCATGTGGGTGACCGTGGGCATGCTCTGGCTCCTGGCCCTCGGGGGGCCCCGCCAGGCGGGGGGCTCCTGTCCCTCCCAGTGCAGCTGCAGCCTCCACATCCTGGGGGACGGCAGCAAGGCCAGGTAGGGTCCCCTCCGCGCTGTGGGGTGTGGGTGTGGGGGGTGGCTGCCTGGGAGGGTAGGTCCCCAGCGGCAGCTCCTCAGGGCCCCCAGGGAAGCGGGCGCCTTAGCCCAAGGCTGGGAGAGAGCTGGTTCCCTGGCCCTGGAAACCAGGAGGCTGCTTTGGTCAGCAGGCGCCGGGTCCTTCACGCACGGGGGCACAGGTGTGGCCGGAAGTCCTGCCTTGCCCTCCTTCCGGCTCCTGGTGGAGAGGAGCCCTCTTCCCCTTCCCCGCCTTGCTTCCTTCCTCGCTCCCGGCTCCCCGGCCCCTTCCCCCACTCTCTCACCCTCACAGCTGCCTCCTTGGCCCCCAGTCCCCTGTGGGGTTCTCACCATCCCACCCACGTTGGGGCCACCTGTCTCCCCTCGTCCTGCCCTGTGGGTCTCCTCTGGCAGCCCCTGGAGCACCCGACCCATCCAGTGGGTCCCCTCTTCCTGGGCGCCTTCCCCAGGCCACTGGGCTTTGTCCACCCCTGCTCCTCTGCTGCCTGGAAACCCCTTTTCCTCCAACTCCCTCAGCTAAGGGTCTCCGAGATTCCTGCCCAGCCACTAGCCATGGTCTCCCCTTCATGTTCCCAGCCTGCCCTCCTGCCTAGCCGGGCACGGGGGGCTTGGGGAGTAACGAGCCCAGAGCCGCCTTTTCAGTGATCCTGCCAGTGGTTGCTGGGCTGATTGGTAGGGTGTGGAGGCGGGGAACAGGGAGGAATCTGAAAACAGGACACCTCATATGGCACGATCTGGGGTCCAGCAGAGCTGGTGTCCTATGCGCTAACTCATGTGGAGGGGGCGAGGGTCCTCTCACCAAAGGTACCCAGGTGGAGCCTGGAGCGGGCTAGGAAAAAGCCCGTGACCAAGGACCGTGTGGTCCTCTCCCCGCCCACAGACAGCCTGGCCTCGGGGTCACAGACGGGAGTGGTCTGAGAATTAGGGAATTCGTACTGCTCCCAGAACCCTTCGTGTCACGGGCTGCAGGCAGCACCGTTAGCCTTGGGACAAGACTGAAATTGCTAGAGTGGTGTTGGGGACCCCATTGCCAGCCTCAGCCGTCCCCTCTCTGAAGCGGAGCCCTTACAGTGGGCCCGCCTGCTGGACAGTGCCGGGGTGGATGTGGAGCGTCCTACGCAGGCTGGACTGCAGGGGGCCTGGGGGTCCCCAAGGGCCAGGGGCATGGCCTGCGCCCAGGCTGCCCTCTTCCAACCTCAGAGCCTCCTCACACCCAGCCCAGGCTCCTGCAGGCTCTCCCAGAGCCCCGCCTGCCACCCGCCCTCCCCTCAGTCTGTCCCCAGAGACCCTGGGGCTGCAGTGAGGATCCAGCCCTGGCCCTCAGTGCATTCTGTGCCCAGGTGGCCCCATTCGGAGCTGTGCTGGGGTTTGGGGTGGGTTCCTTCTGCCTTGACCACTCTCCCTGAAGCCCACAACGTGTTTTCCTACTGGCTTTCCCCGTCCCTGCACCCGACCTCCGGGTTGCAGAAACCCCGACTCGTGCGCCCTGGACAGACTGAGGCCTGGGCTGTGGTGGCCCGAGGCTGAGGCTTCTATGCTCTTCCGCGTGGCCCCTCACTCAGTAGCAGTCTGTTCCTTACTGGGGGTCATGAGTGGCTGGGAGATTTGTATCTTCTGAGGCGCCCTGAACAGGGAGGAGCAGGTCCAGCCTGGCACGTCCGAGCAGCGTGTGTGCCTCTGCCTGCGGTCGGCCGCAGCTGCTGGATTGGAAGGCGTACTGTCTCGGTGCACTGATGTGACAATACCCAGACACCGCAGCGAGTACCCCTTTTAGCAAAGCACATGTGACGCCCACCCTCGGCTGGGCAGAGAAGCCTTACAGACCAAACTGCTCTGCCTGGGGTCCAGGCCTCCTCCATCTCCAGCTCTGGGCAGTGGTTCCTGCCCCACTCCCACCCCGTGGGCGGCTCTCCCCACCGACCATGTGAGCCACCGCCTTGCCTCGCAGGCTCCTGGGGACAGGACAGGTCCCTGGCGACTCTGTGCTCAGTCTTTAGAGCAGACACTCCAGAGCCAGGTGTGCGGAGCCACGGCGCCGGTGGGGCGCTGGGAGGAGCCGGCGCTGCGGCCCTGATCTGCCCGGCACTGAGATGGGGCAGCGACCTGACGCGCTGGGCGGGGAGCGGGCCAGGCAGCCGGCTGAGCCGGTGCAAGAGCAAGCTTGCCCCTAACTGGGCTACGAGGCGGCCTCCGCGTCACAGGGAAACCCAGGACAAGAGGTTACCTGAGAGACGTCAGCACGCACAGCCCGCAGGCAGGGGCCGGCCATGGAACCCTTCCGTGGCTCCTGGGGCCACGAGAGACCTGCGACACTGCTGACTGTTTGTGCCCTTGATAAACAGTTTAAAAATCCAGCAAGGAAGGGAAGTGTGTGTGTGTGTGTGTGTATATATATATATATATATATATCCCCAAATGAATGTCATTATTATGGATCACGTGCTTTGTTTTTGGTACCAGGAATCAAACTCAGGACCTCGGGCGTGCCAGGCAGGCGCTTGTGCCGCCGAGCTACCTGCACGGGCGTGAATGTAATTATTATATATCACGAACATTTACTAATTAAAAAACAAACTGAGGAATGAAGGAGAGCCGAACCGGCCACACAGGCCCCGTGCGCTTTACCAGCCGCACGCGCTGCGCGCACGGGCAGGGAGTCCTTTTGCTCTGGCTTCCAGGCCGGCCAAGGCCCCAAGGGCGCTCCTGGGTCCCCTGCGCGCCCAGAGGGAGCCTCCCCAGGGGGCCCTCTCCGGAGCCCACCGCCCCTGGGGCCCATATGGCTTCTCCCGCGGAGGCCTCACCGCGGGCCCCTAAGGGAGGCGGTGGGGGCGCCCCGCCTGCAGGGCCCAGCCTCAGACCCCGCCCCGTGTTTCTGTCCCGGCCAGGACGGTGGTGTGCAGCGACCCCGACATGACCCTGCCGCCCGCCGCCCTCCCCGCGGACACGCGCCGCCTGCGCCTGGAGCGCACGGCCGTGCGCAGGCTGCCGGGCGAGGCCTTCCGCGCGCTGGGCCGCCTGGAGCAGCTCTGGCTGCCCTACAACGCGCTGGGCGAGCTCAGCGCGCTCCTGCTGCGCGGCCTGCGGCGCCTGCGCGAGCTGCGGCTGCCCGGGAACCGGCTGGCCGCCTTCCCCTGGGCTGCGCTCAGGGACGCCCCCCAGCTGCGGCTGCTGGACCTGCAGGCCAACCGCCTGGCCGCCGTGCCCGCCGAGGCCGCGCGCTTCCTGGGCAACCTCACCTTCCTGGACCTCTCCAGCAACCAGCTGCTGAGGCTGCCGCAGGAGCTGCTGCTCGCCTGGGCGCAGCTGAAGAGCGGGCCCTTCCTTCCCGGCCTCCACGCCAGGCTGGTCCTAGGTAAGAGACGGCGGAGGCCTGCACCTCCAGCCGCCCTGGTGAGCCACTTTGGGGCCCGTTCTTCACCTTGCGAGTGGAAACCATACCCACTTCCGCGGTTTGGGTGCATAGGGAGGGGGACCTGCAAGACGCAGGCTTAGGGACTGGAGCCCCAAGCTGGACTCTGCCCCGCTCACATTGCAAGGCCTAAGAAAACTGAGACCGGCCCTGGCCCTCGACTCCCTGAGACTCTGTCCCAGCTCAGGCCTCAGCAGGCCAACACCCTAAACTGCCAGGCCCCCTCTTCCGGCCCCCCTCGCCTCTAACCGAGGGAAGGCTGAGTGGGGGAGCCAGGCCCCCTTTCCCGCCCGAGATCCTGCCTGTGGGACTCGCTCGCGGACCCGCCTAGTCGGCTTGATTGTCCAACTCGGAGGTGAAAATGTGTAGACATTTGAGGTCTACCAGGAAAGACGAATGACCACTCTGTTTCCTCTTGCTACTCTAACCCCCTCGCCTGCTTCCCAAGAGATAGCCTCTCATCACGTTTGTTACAAATTCCCTGTTCTACAGTACTCAGGCACACACACACATACACACACACGCAGCGGTGCACACAAGTGTGTCCATAAGCACAGAGGCACAAATTAAGGTTTTTTTAATAAAAAATTTCATTGTGCATTAAGCAACACTATCTTTCTCATCCAATCATAATCTTGGAGATCTTCTGAATTACTACAGATAGAACAAGGTTACCTTTTAAGAACTGCTACACAATACTCTATAATTCTATTATAGATTTTTTTAGCCATTCCTCCTCCAGTGGGCCTTGGGAATATTTCCGCTATGTTGTTAACACCTTTGGTGCCATAGGAAACGAACGCTCTGTGAGCCCACCCAGATGTAGTCTCCCACACGCACTTTATTCTAAAGTAAGCCTTCCAATTCCAGGAGCTGGGGATACCGCAAGGGACGAGAGAGACAAAAATCTCCTCCTTTATGGAGCTTATCATTCAAACAGCCATAGTGTTTAAGTTTTGCCAGTGTGACAGGTGAAGGTGTTCCACTTTGATTTTTTCATTACTTCTTTTTCAACCCTTTCGTAACAGGCAGAAGCCAGGTAGCTGACCCCGAGGGCAGGGCTCCGGGCCCCTAAGCTGCAGGTATTTTGTGAGTGGTTTTAGGACCTGAGAGACAAGAGAAGCAGTCAGACCCAAATGTACCCTCCCAAGTCCTTGCTCTCCCCTTTCTGACTGTAAGTGTGTAAGATACATCATGAGACTGTCACATTTAGCAGCAAACTGTGAGGGATAAAATAACGTCCCATCAAATGCCCTCATCTTGCATTTCAGAGATGCAAACATTGCAGAGGGAATTATGCATCGGCACTGAGGACCCAGTACCCCTTAGCTGTACACGGTTTTAGGGCAAGAGTGGTCAGGGGCTGTGCAGTGATGTGCCTCCAGTTCTTTAGGAGTGCCCAACACTGGTGTCAAAAGGACCGGATTGACCAAGGAATCTGATGTCCCAGCCTCTTACTTTGCTTTGTACCCCACTTGAGCCTAGGTCAAAGAAAAACACGGATCAGAGTCACGACTCTCACTGCTGGGGTGATTCGACATGGAAACTGACACATACTGGGAGGACGGGGGTCAAGGGCCGGGGTCAGAGAAGCATGTTTAGAAAATGTTTTGAGATATTGCAGTTATTGCAAAAGTGCTTGTTGGCCAGACTCTCTAAAGGATTAGTTTAAGGGTGACAGACGTAACCCCTGATTCTGAGGGCACGCTGTAGGGCCCACCCCATGCTCAGGGTGGGTCTTTAATGCTTACAGCGACCCTATGGGGAAGTAATGCCATCACGTAGGATGAAGGACGTGGTGTATCGTCATGTGGTTGCCAAAGCAGGAGATGGGCCTGGAGGCCAGTTCTGCGGACTCTAGGCTGAGAGGTCCCCTCGTCACTGAGGGGACAGAGGGCTGGGCGTGGGGATCCGGGTGTCTTGGGATCACTTCTTGCCTTCTGTCTCCTGCAGGGCTGCAGGACAACCCCTGGGCATGCGACTGCCGACTCTATGACCTGGTCCATCTCCTGGATGGCTGGGCCCTGAACCTGGTCTTCATCGAGGCCAGACTGAGGTGTGCCAGCCCACGCAACCTGGCCGGAGTGGCCTTTAGCCAGCTGGAGCTGAGGAAGTGCCAAGGGCCAGAGCTCCGTCCAGGGGTGACCAGCATCAGGTCCCCTCTGGGCGGCTCCGTACTGCTACGCTGTGGAGCCACCGGGGTCCCTGGGCCTGAGATGAGCTGGAGAAGGGCCAGTGGGCGCCCACTCAATGGCACAGGTGGGCGAGCAACAGGGCCTTCTCGCTAAGCCCAGGACTGGGGCGCGTGGGTCGGCATCCCACGTGGGAAGCGGGCAGGGCCAGAAGAGGGGCCCGTCTGCCTGAACGGAGCTCAGAACATCCGCCCAGGGCCTGGGCCTGGCGACGGAGTTTAACAGTGAGGCTGGCTATCCACCTGTGCGGCACGTGCCAGCGCCCCAGGGTCAGAGACTCGGGCCATCGTGGGAGGAATACAAAGCTGACCTTTTGGTAGCAGACACTGTCATTGTGCTTAACACTTACAGTGTGTTTCCCAGTTGCACATATTAAGCCAGTGTCAGCAGAAGTAACCATGGAAACAGGTGACCGTGGTCAGACTCTTCGTGTGGGCTATCATTCCTGCACTGTGCCTGCCCGCCATGTCTTAGGAGGGCCTGGTCACCCTTATTTTGCACCCCAGGGAGCAGAGGCACTGGGAGGCTGTGCGCCTGGGCCACACCGCACAGCAAGCAGAGGCACATCCCAGCACCACTCTGGCGGCTCCAAATTGGCTGGTGTTTCGGGGAGGCTGTGTGGGCAGACAGCCCAGGTCTGTTACGGTGAGGTTCGTGGGTAGGCGTCACAGTCAGTCTCAGGCAGAGACAGGGTGGTGGAGAAGTGATTTCCTAGCCCCGGACTGGAGACTCTCGCATCCTGCCCCACCTCCCGCTCCTGGGACTTCCTCTCTGCTAGGCTGACAAGGGTCACCCTCAACCGTGGCTTTGAAGTCAAGTTAGAAACAAAATGTCACAGGAAGCTGCACCGTGTGAGGCAGGCAGGCGAGGGTGCTCTGAGCGAGGCAGCCCTGAGACGAGCAGGGCCCCTCTGGCCAGGCCTCTCGCTGGGGTTCACCCGACTGCTTCCGGGAGGCTCTGCAGGGGTCACCGCTGCAAAACCCCGGGCCCCCGAAGAGCACACTTCGAACATCTCAGAGGCGTGGGATGTGATCAGAAAGCGCTATGAACACCTAAATTCTAAACACTTACAGTTGCCATTCATTCCCCTGAGTACTCTAACCTCCTGCATTTCAAATGCATGCACCCCAAGGCTCTTAATGTGCCTTTCTTTGTAACAAGATTTTTCAGTTCTCGATAATCGCGCCTCGGATTAACCTTGTTGGCTACAATACGACATGCGATGATGCAAAGCTGTCATAAGAATTTAAAAGTATAAACGTGCACCCCAATTTTTTGATCACCCCTTTTAGAAGGCAGTTTGCTCATAAGCTCCACCTCAGCCTGGAGCTCCAGGGGCTCCTCCAAATTGGACCCTGTGTCCTCTTGACCCCCTCAGCTGGTCTGATCCCTGGTTGTAAGGTGTCAAGTTGAGGACCTGGGCCCTGATGGGCGCTGAAAGCCCGTCACTGGCCAGTATCTCAGGGTACCCGGTCCCAGTACCGAGTGGGCCACGCAGGAACCTCGAACCTGGTGCTGGAAGGGCGCGAGGGCCCCGGGTGTGCTCCCGCTCCATCTGCCTCTTCTCCCCCTCCCAGTGCACCAGGAAATCTCCAGCGATGGCTCGAGCTGGACTCTCCTGGACCTGCCCACCGTGTCACACTTGGATGCCGGAGACTACGTCTGCCAGGCCAAGAACTTCCTGGGGGCCTCGGAGACGCTCATCTCCCTGATTGTCACTGAGCCGCAGACTCCCACAGAGGACAGCGCAAGCCCAGGGCAGCGGTGGACAAGGACAGGCGTGGAGGGACAGGCTGCCGCCTACAACAAGCTGGTGGCCAGGCATGTGCCCCATGCGCCGGAGCCCGCAGTGCTGGCTGCAGGGCCCTCCGAGCCCGGCTCCAGAGACCAGCTGGCCTTGCAGGACCTCCAGGTGGGCGGGCCCGGCAAGCTGTCGGAAGGGCAGGAGGCGCATGTGGTGAGGTCACTCAAGGTGGTGGGGGACACCTACGACAGCGTGTCCCTGGTGTGGAAGGCGCCCCATGCTGGGAACACGACGGCCTTCAGCGTCCTCTACGCCGTCTTCGGGCAGCATGACATGCATCGGGTGGCCGTGCAGCCAGGCGTGACCAGCGCCACCATCCAGGGGCTGGCACCCAAGACCAAGTACGTGGCGTGCGTGTGCGCGCGGGGCCAGACGCCGCGCAAGGAGCAGTGCGTCATCTTCTCCACCGACGCGGTGGCGGACGCCGAGGGCACCCAGCGGCTCATCAACGTGGTGGTGATCAGCGTGGCGGCCACCATCGCCCTGCCGCCCACGCTGCTCGTGTGCTGTGGGGCGCTCCGCAGGCGCTGCCGCAAGTGCCGTGCTCGGGGCTCTGGGGAGGCGGCGGGCTCCTACGTGCACCTGGAGAGGCTGGCCCGAGGGGAGGACGGCTCCGAGACGCTGTCGCGGCAGAGCCTGAGCGGGGAGGCCGACAGGCTTCTCTCTGCGCGCTCCAGCCTGGACTCGCAGGCGGGCAGGCGCATCAACGAGTACTTCTGCTGATGCCACCAGCCGCTCCGCCTGGAGACCTCTGACTCACACTTCACCACCAACTGCTGGCACTCACAAAATGCGTACTGGAGTCCCGGAGGTGTTCTTCACTCTTTATCCTAACTCGTTTGACTCTAACAACCATTGGTAAAAGGCACCACTGTTTTCTCCCTTTTCCTGGAGGAGAAACAGGAGCTTAAGTAATATGTGTCAGTCAGTTTTGCTGTGTAACAAATAAAGCGAAAGCTCTGTGGTTACACTTACTTTCACACCCGTGGGTGTTAGGCCGATTGGAAAGGCTCTGCTCTGGGTGTCCCATTGGGAGCCAGGCTGGAGAGTGGCAGTGGCCACCTGGGGCAGGCCTCTCTCAGGGCGAGGTCAGATAACATCAGAGAAAGAGCCAAATTGCAATCTGATGCCCCTTAGACCCTTGTCCAGAATCGGCTCTCTGCCACTTCTGCCCGTGTTCTGTCTGCCAAAGCAAGTCCATGGCCAAACCCAACTCACACAAGGTGAGTCAGGTCACTCCTCCCTGGAGGTGACGGTGAGCCCAAACGTTTGCCGAGCGGGTTCTTGTTTGCTAATGACCCACCCAGCAGTGGCAGCTCCGGAATCCACCGACGGTCATCCCTCCTCTGCCTCTTAGGACTCTGATGCCAAGCCCAGGGCCCCTGCACCAGCAGCCTGTGTGTGGGACTCACTTGTAGTCACTCCCTGCGCTACACACAGGCTCCAGTCGCCCACCACTGTGCCCTCACTGAGCTGGAGCACTTGGTCTCTCAGCGCTAATCTGGCTAGAGGTGATAATTCAGTCTTTGATAAACTCTGGAGATTGGGTGATACCTGAGGGGCCACCTTTTGACCTGTTGCCAGCATGCATTCCGAGACACCCGAGAGACTCAATAGCAGAGGACTCTGTCACATCTGGTGCCATCTGGGCCCACTCAGCCCTGTCCCACAGTGACTCTTGCTGAAACTGACCTGCATTTTTGAGAGTCTCAGGCCTTGCTGGCTGCCTGTTCAGTGTTGCCTAAAGCTAGGGGCGCACTGGGCACAGGAGAGAGTGTTCTCAGCAGATGCCAGCTTATCCCTTGTCTACGGAGCTGGGCTCCACTGAGGGCCGCACCCAGGGTGTCTGCTGTCCAGCCTTTGGGTAACAAATAGGCCACGTGGGGACAGCAAGTGGCCCGTGGGAATTTTCTTCTCTTGTCATGTAAGAGACTCCACGTCATGTTGAGCGTTTTCTAGATGTGAAGCATTAGCTGTCTCCGCCTGTGGTCTGCAGGTGTTTTCTTTAAAGAAAACCAGACAGTAAATATTGCCATCTTTGTCACTGCTGTGCTGATGGAGTGCAAAGAGCAGGCACAGACGGTGCGTCCGTTAGTAGGCACTGATCCGTCCAGTAAAATGCTGTCTATGAAAACAGTGACCAGGTTTACCCACAGGCTGCAGGCTGCCGGCCTTTGTCTAGACTTGGGTAGGTTTTACTACTGTGTCTTGAGGGCTTATTTCAGATTGTTTGGTGGACAGGAGTGACAGACAGCCCCCCACCCTGCACTTAGAACAGATGTGAGCACAACTGACAAAAACAGCCACTTGTTGAAATAATCAGTGTTGTTTAAATGATTATTGGAGTCCACCAAGATTGAAAAATAATTGATCAAAAGACAACTAATATCCAACTAGTTGTACTAAAGTGTTTGCAGAAAAATAGAAAACTGAAAGTTGGAAGTACAGAGTGGGAGGAAGAGGGAGAGAGAGTAAGACCGAGTGACAGAGACAGACAGAGATAGAGGCAGAAAGAGACAGAGACAGAGACAGAAAGAGACAGAGACTTCAAACTTCCCATGATTCATTAGGGCCTTATCTAATGAATCTTAGCATTGTGGCCCAGAGGGTCACGAGTTCCAGGACGGTCAGCCTGCCTGTCCTCAACCGTTAATCTTCACTTTATGTTCCTCCTGTAAGAGAGAATCAGTCTGGATTGTGTTCATGAATATTTAAATCACTTAAAAATTCCCATGGTAAGAGTAAACGGTGTCTGGTTTACATACTAATCTGGTGTATGTCTGGTTAGTGTGAGTCGGACTCTGCAAGCTGAACAAGGAATCCTGAACAAGGAATTTCTGGTCCTCCGGCGCTGTACCCAGCTGCTGTGGTCCCACGACAGGCGGCCCCTGAAGCCTCCTTTGGACTTGGGTGGAATCACAGCATGCCCATTGTGTCTGATGTCGGTGTGGTTTCTTTCCTCTTGACCAAGCAGACGATGTATCCAGTGTCACTGATCTGCAGCTGCCCGTCTCAGTCTCCGGGTTCACAAAGGCAGGCAGCAGGTGTCCTGGTGCCCAATCAAGGGATTCAGTGAACAGTTTGCTCAAAGACTGGAGCTGGAAACTTGGGGTTAACGATCTTGCAGTCTGGTAAGGACCAACACGAATGACAAGCACCTGAGCACATTTACTTAGTTGCGGGAGCATCGCAGGCAGGACAGGGTGGGCTTATCTTTGACACACGATGCCCGATCGCTGCTCTTACCGAGCCTGCTTCAGTGAGTGTCGCGTGTGGAGGGAGCGAAGCTCTGCTTCGTGTGTCCACTCAAGGATTCAGGATGGTGGAGGACTCACCACCTGGACATCCACGGTTTCCCCTAACTCTGGGGACGTTTCCTCTAACTTCAGCATCCAGGCCATGGGACCCCCAGCCTGGACGGTTCAGGGGGCTTCAATCTACACAGGTGCACCCTGAGCAGGTATGGTCAAGGGAACCACCTCCCATGGTCAGCAGCAGAGGGGGGATGTGGGAAGAGCTCTAGCATGAGAAAATGAAGGACGATGTCTGCTTCCTGATAAGTTGTCCAGGTCTCTAGACACACTCAAAGTTTGGCTGATATTGGGGACGCAGAGGCATTTTCCAACTGAACACATGGGGCAATCTCTTGCTGAGATTCTTTTTGGACAAGCCAGAGAGCTGCCTCCAGCAGCTACTGATACCTGTTTTACACACGCAGAATAAGCCTTCTCCCATGTTTCTGTCTCTATCAAGAACTCTGAGAGCTGAGTTCCCACAGGAGAGGAGATGGGGTTGAAATAGTCACAAAAGCCTTTCATTGCCAGTGTTTCCTGAGTTTAGAGACTCCACATAACTTTAGTTACCTACTCGGACTGACGTGACCCAGGCAGCTTTATTTGCCCTTAGTCCCCGGCCTTAACTCCCAGCACAGCTGCTCCCTACACCCCTACTCCAAACAAGAAAACCAGAGGAGTCAGGAGGGGAGGAGGGGCAGAGAAGAGGCCCCGCAGACTCCAGAGACCACATGCCAGCTGGGTGTCCTACCCAAGGTCTCAGCCACTGTCAGGAAGGTTCGTGGAGCTGGGTTGATGTGAAAAGATTAACGTGGAATGGAAAGAGAAGAAACTGCAGGAAAGGAAGAAGATTCTTTAGGTTTTTACATTATGAGATAGGAGGAAAAGGTCTTTGCTAGTAGTTTTGGATATCCATAGGCTGACTCACATATTTCCGTGACAAACCTTATAAAGGCTTGGCAGATGTGAGGAGTGAGAACTGACAATCATCGTGCCCCCACTGTACCAGACTAGCCATCTCTAAATCCCTCACCACCCTCAGTCCCAAGTGTGGGGTGCTTTGGGAAGGCCGTGATCTCATACAAGCACCAATACAGCTGAGCATCAACTCATCTCTTGAAAGAAGATCTAGGCAGTGCATTGTCATGCCCACCCTAGGCTTGGTGTCCACAGAGCTGTGTCTATGCCAGAGACCCACCCAAACTGTAGGGTGAGACTGGGAATGCCAGAAAATACATCTGGCATTGAGCAGAAACCTGGGATGTAATCAGCTTAGCTGGTGACCTATTTCCCTCCCACTGGCTAGCCGCTAAGCGGATTCTTTTTGTGTTTTTGCTGAGGCTTTTTGTAGGGTATAATGTATACCACGAGTCTTAAAGGAAGCCACTGGATTTCAGTATTCATCTGAAAGTGTCTCTATGGGTAGGAAAGTGGGTAGTTCTGTTCTTCAAGACTCTGTTGCTATGGGAAGTGAATTACCAGGCAACGTCTATATCTGGGTGATTTATTTTACGTAGCTTAACATTTCCCAGGAAGACAGTGATTCATTACTATACTCACTCTGCAGATGAGAAACGTAGACTCACAGCCATTGAGGACGTTGCAAAGACCTCAAACTCAGAAGCATGAGCAAGAAAGCAGCCTTCAGGGGCTGGGTCTGTAACAGTTTTGCTCACCACTTCATTCCTTGCACCTCAAAAATGTGTGGCCAGAGCAGATGACCAAAGAATACATGTTGAGCGAGTGATGTTTACAGAGAAAGCACCACAAGGCACATGCATATCATTTTAAAAAGTAGGCATCTCATTTTGTGCAAAGCCAAACACACGGCATTCAGAGAAAGTCCAAGAGAATGACAAGGCTTTGATTTTATCAGAAGATACCATCCTGCGTTTGCAGCTGCCCTGCGATGTTTGTCGGCATGCTGTGAAAGCATGGGGAACTACACTTCCAGGGTTCTGGACAGAGGAGCCTTGACAGGGACCACCAGAGTCACACCGTGACTCATCGCCTTCTTTCACTTGGAGAAAATGGTTGAAAATTCTGGTTTGGGAAACCAATGGTGAGTGACGAGGTATTAGATGGATTCTGGTCAAACCCTCGGCTCAGTGCTTGGAATAGAATTACCTTTTCTTTTCTCAGGCTCCTTGGTAAGGCGATCAGAGAAGAACCAGCATGGAGTCGGATATCTGATTTAGAGTTTGCTCTCCAGACTCAAGAGCCAGACAGCGGTGGCTTTTCTGGCTTGGTTGAGAACGTAGCTCTCTCTGCCTGAACCTGTGATCTGGGCTGTAACAGACCCCAGGGTGTCCAGGGGCTTTGGCTGTGCTGACCCACATGAACACGGATCACCGTGGATTACCCGTAATAGGATTTGCCACTGGGAAGCTGGGACCACAGTGATTAAAAACACACGGGGCGGTTCCTTACAGAGAAATATGGCTGGAGCTTTTCGGTATTTGCTTCTAGTTCTGGAATTTCTGGATACGCGTGCATCTCGGCCTTTCTGTGTGTCCGGATGCACCTGCTCAGAGGAGAGTGTCGGCAGGTGCGCGGTGCTGGCAGGACGCTGGGGCTTAGAGGGGATGGAGGTTGCTCGGGATAACGTGGAGTAGACAAAGACTTAGAATTGGCAGGGAATCAGCCAAATCTCCACGAGACCCACTTTAATCGGAGCTGCACTTTGGTGAACTTTTTATCTAAATTGGTCTCTTTTATTTCAATAAATACTTTTCTAAGTCCCTTCAGGCTCCCCCGGATACTATTTTCCAGTTTCCTGATGCTCCTCCTAAAGCTGTTCTGGTTTTTTGCGCAGGACTCTGTCATGTACATCTATCTCTTTGGGAAACATTCCGGGCAACCTTTCTGAAGAGTTCAAGCAGGTGCGAATTGAAAACTCACCCTTATTTGAACTCTTCCGGGACTCTTTCAGCAACATGAGCACCGTGGAATACCTCTGGCTCAACTTTAACAACGTCACCGTGATCCATCCAGGAGCCCTGGACCCCCTGCGGGATCTCAGGGAGCTGCGAGTGGAGGGGAACAAACTCCGGTCAGTACCATGGACAGCGTTCCGCGCCACCCCTCTCCTGAAGGTCCTGGATCTGAAACGCAACAGGATCGATGCACTTCCGGAGCAGGCGTTTCGGTTCCTGGTCGGCCTGACCTACCTTGACCTGTCTTTCAATAGACTGACTGTTGTGTCCAGCAGTGTCTTCGTGACCTGGCTGACCTACCAGAAGCACCGGCATCCTGTGTGTGGGGCCGAGAGTCTCTCCACTCTGGTGCTGGCGCTGCACGACAACCCCTGGGAATGTGACTGTCGCCTAAGGGGGCTTGTCCAGTTTGTCAAGTCTACTAGCTTCCCAGTCACCTTGGTGAACTCCTACCTGATATGCCAGAGTCCCCTCTCCAAAGCGGGGCAGCTTTTGCCCGAGATTGAGCCCAGTGTTTGCATGAAGCCAAAGATCTCAACCCCCAGTGCCAATCTCACCATCCAGGCAGGACAGAATGTGACCCTGCAGTGCTTGGCCCAGGGCAACCCCTCACCAGCCGTTACATGGTCCTACCCCCTGAGCAGGTGGCGAGACTTTGCTGGTAAGCTGTGTGCACCCTCTCAGCCTCTCCTGGAGGAATGGAGCGGTGCGCAGTAATTCTATCTCATTAGCATGGGTCCCAGCTGTGATTGTCATGACAGGCAGGTGCAGGCAAGATTGGGACAGGCCAGGATTAACTCTGCAGAACAGAAAATGTTCCAAGAGAGGGTTCCACTAGTGGAACTATTTTAAATGGCTGCATATAGATATCTTTGGGCTATTTATATTTATATACAAATTGAGGCTGATTTTTAACAAAGCTGATTTTCTACATGTTATAGAATTGCATATCAATTAATATATCATCTGAGACCCTTTTAGATGCAAAGCAGCATATCATGAATTTTAGAATCCTACAAATGCCAATTAGAACAGATTCTAGACAGTACCAGGATTACCAGTTTCTTAAACTTGCCACAGCAGAATCGCTTGGTGTGTTTGTTTGAAATAAGACTTCCAAACCCCTGTCCCCATGAGTCAGTGACTGAAAAGATGAAAAAAAAAAGAGTTCCTAGCTTCTCTGCCTCCAGTTAATTTTTACTATCAAGCAAGGCTGTGAAGTCCTAGATATTGACTGAATTTTCACCTATTACCACTGTGTTGATCAGATTTTATTAGCTTGATTTTTTGTCATGCTGTTTTGTTTTGCAGTCTTGGAATTTGCACCCAGGACTTTTGTACTGAGCTACATCCCCCCCCCCTTTTTAACTTATTTTGAAACAAAGTTTCGACAAGTCACTAAGTCGATCAAGCTGGGTCTAAACTTTCCATCCTCGTCTCAGCTTCTGAAGGTGTTGGATTCCAGGCGTGATTAGCTTGGAATTATAATACTGAGGCTCAGAGGGAGGAAATGATCTCCTTGGGCTAGGAACAGGGATTTAAACTTCGCTCTTTCTTCCTGGAGCCGTGTGCTCTGGAGCCCCCAGTGGGGCTGAGCCTATCACAAAGCCAGCCGTGGCCTCTGCAGGAGTACCTTGAATCTGGAAGGATATTTGTAGTGTCCCACGTCTTCCTCTATCTGGAAGACGACTGAAATGTCAGGGTAACTCTTGGGAAATGCAGTCAGCCGCCGAGAAAGCTGTCACACGTGGCGACAAACCTCCAGGCAGAGAAAGACTAGTTCATTTGGTTTACAGACTGTGTGACTTCTGACACCACCCTGGAGGCCAAGGCTAGCGGAGGGGAGTGCAGGGATTATCGCTGTAGTCTTTGAGCGCCCGGTCAGGTACCAGAGCTCCTCTCTCGAGAGGCTCCGGGATCACTCTGGGCACCACGTGATATCCCGCCTCCCACAAATAACAGGGGTGAGTACCGAGCACTCAGTACCCAACCTGTGCTCCTCCGGTCTGGTCTGCTGAGGAGGGAGGTGAGGCCGGGAGGATGTAGGCTCCTGGCCTAGACCATTCACTTCCTTCTGAAGGCGCAGGAACCCGGGCCTTGGCGCCAGGCTGTGAAGGAAACACACCTAGGAGGCAGGAAAGCACCGCTGGGCACTCAGAACAGCTCGGGCACTCGATGGTGGGAAATGGACGGGAAGCCGCGGCGTCAGGCCGAACAGGACCAAGCCGGGTGGGGGCAGCGCGCGGGCTTCCTATGCGCGTGGCCTGGTTCCACATGAGTGCTGCTGGGCCCCTCTCGGTGTGGGTAAATTTGTGGGTCTCGCTAATCCACCCTGCACGGATTCTCTGGGAAAGCCTGGGGCGTCAGGCACCCGTTCAGAACGGTTAACAGACGCCTGGGATCCCGGAACTCTGCGAGGCTGAGGCGGGAGGGTGGCCAGTTGGAGCCCCGCCTGGACAACTTGGTGGTTTTGTGAATCTCTGTCTCCGAATCTTAAAAAGGGCCGGTGACGGGGCTGGGCGCGGGTCCAGCGCGCGGCACCGCAGATGAGGACCCGCGGGGGCCGCGGCCGGGCGGCAGCTCCGGGCCGTCCACGGCAGAAACGCGCAGCCGCCTCGCTCTTCTCCCCACGCAGTGCTGACCTCGCCCGCTGTGGAGGACGCTGTCCTGTCGGAGCTGGTCATCCCCACAGCGCGCCTGCTGGACGGCGGTAACTACACCTGCGCGGCCTCCAACGCCCTGGGCCGCAGCGCCCTGGCCATCGCCCTGCACGTCCGGCCGGCCCGGGGGCGGCCTGCGGCCGGGGCTGGCTCCGCGGCCCTCGTGGAGCTGCGCGTGGCCGAGCACACGGCGCGCGGGGTGCTGCTGGAGTGGCTCGCGGTGGCCCGCGGCCCCCGGGACCAGGGCTTCACGCTGCGCATCGCGGCGGAGGCGGCCGGCCGGGAGGAGGAGGTGCACCTGGGCCCCGGCGTGCGCTCCTACGCGGCGCGGGACCTGCTCCCCGGCACCCGCTACGAGGCGTGCCTGAGCCCGGCCGGCCGGAGCCCGCGCCGCGGCCCCTGCGTGGTCTTCGTGACGGGCAGCGTGGGCGCGGGCCCGGAGGGCGGCGAGCGCCTGCTGCACGCCGCGGTGGTGCTGTGCGCGCTGCTGCTGGCGCTGCCCGTGGGCGCCTACGTGTGGGCGGCGCAGGGCGCCTGCAGCCGCGGCCCGCGCTGCTGCCCTCGCCGCGGGAGGCCCCCCAGGCGCCCGCCGGCGGGGCCCCCAGGCAAAGACGGCTCCGTCAGGGACCGCGCGGCGGGCGGCGAGCGCAGCCAGGGTCCCGGGGGCCTGCGGGGGCACTGCGAGGACCGCAGCTGACCGCCCGGGCACGGGCAGGAAAGGGGGCGGTGTCCAGGCCCGCAGACCCCGCGCCCACGGCGGCCCAGGCAGCTCCACGCGCGTGGGCGGCCAGCAGGCCTTGGCGGAGCACTGCCCTGTGCCAGGCGGAGGGCGCCCAGGCCCCGCAGTCCTCCTCCCCCTCCTCCTCCGGCAGCGGAGGCCCCGCAGCTCTGACCCGGCCCGCGGACGGCGGCGTCACTCGGCGTGGCCGGAAGGGAATGCATGCAGATGCCTCTGCACGACTCTACCCCAGGGGCATGTCTACGTGGGCCACTACACACGTGTGACACGCCTGTCCTGTGAAGGAAGGTGACGAAGCCTAAGCCTGAGAGCCCAGGGCTCCCCCAGCAACGCCATCTGTGGGTGGTAGGGTGGCTCTAAAAAGAGGACTATTATGCCCAGGGAGGCTGGGGCAGGAAGCTTGCAAACTCAAGCCCAGCCTGGGCAACTTACCGAGCCCCCGCCTGAAAATCAAAAAGGCTGAGTTCAGTGCAGGGGCCCAGGGTTCCACCCCAGCGCCACCAACGCAGGCTGCTCCCACCGTCTTCATCAGATAGGGCAGCAGGGTAGGGACCGAGCTTCCTTGCTAGGCCACTACACTCATCCATTATTAGGTCACAGTCAGTGCTGTGGAAAGAATTTGTTTTAAAGGAGCTTTTTTTTTTTAAACTACTTCCTTTTCGAACCAGGAATCGAACTCAGGGCCTCACGCCTGCCAGGCAGGAGCTGCACCACTGACTATATCCCTGGCTCGAAACAATTTTTTTAAAGACAAGCCTCACCATTGTAGTTCAGGCTGGCCTTGATCTCACAGTGATCTTCCTGCCTCAGCCTCCTGAGTGCTGGGATTACAAGTGTGTCCCACCACGCCTGGTGGTGGAAATAAATTTTTAACAACTGAAGACGGCATGCATGTTCTTCCCTTCCTCCTTTCTGCAGGTTCTCCTTGGTTATAATCTTCTGGCCGTCACATTTTCTTTATCCATTCCGGGTGGGGACACACAGAGAGTTCATTGATCAGTTGCGAGGGGAAGCCAGGGCGAGGCAAGACACGATGCTCCCAGGCCTCTGCGGGGTCCTCCCACAGCATCCAGGGCGGGCTTGGGCGGTGCAGCCTTCAGGAGGTGACCTGGTGCCCCCTGGAGGTGCGAGGGCGAGTTCTCAGATGGCCCCCCACAGAGGAGCTTGGGAGTCGGACCTGGGCCGGGGGCAGGGAGAGGGAAGGGGCCACCACTCCGGAGCCAGCCCAGAAGCAAGAGCGAGGGTCCTGGGGTGATCCGGGACATCTGGCCAGCGGGGAGGGGCATATGGTCGAGACAGGAGTGCGGGGAATCCAACAGTGCTTTTCCAGGTGCATTTTTCTTAGTCCATATTTCCACACACGTTTAGAGTCCTCGTGTGGAGCTGATTTGTGCACACAGCCCAGCTCAGCCCTTTCTTCCATCTCCTTCCACCCTCCACCTCTAGATACAGGGTGCACCTGGAGACCATAATATGAAGTGAAATAAATCAGTCACACAGGCTTAAATGTCACATGGTTTCTCTGGCGTGAGAGACAAAGTATAAACAAACAGTAAAATAAAAGATAGAGACTAGGAAGAATCTGCTATTTCCTAAGCCCCTTGGTCTGCCCCTGACAAGTTCCGAGCGTTCACATCACAGGCGCACCGCCATCCGACGGATGACTTTCCCTTTACAGGCTACGAAAGCGATGCTCGGTCAGCGGAAAGGGAACTTCCGGTTGTGAATTTCGGTCTTTTCCTGGGCTGGTGATACGCGGTGTAAACGCTCTGCACATGCCGGGCAGCGGCCACTAGCGTGAGAGGAAACAGCTGCTTTCTGCGTGGCTAGGCTAGGATGCTTGGTGAGTTAGGTGTTTAAAACGCTTACGTATTTACTGTGGTCGGGGGATTGGACCCCAGACGCTTGCATGGAGCTACATCCTCAGCTCACTCTTTATTTTATTTTATATTTTGAGACAGGGTCTCCATAAGTTGCTAAGTGTCCCCGGCTAGGTTTCAGTTTGTGATTCTCCTGCCTCAGCAGCCCAGAATGCTGGGATTATGGGCACATGGCACCCCATCCAGTTTTAAATATATTTTTTACTGATTTTCGCCTAACCACAGGTTCCCCCCTTGCAAGCAGAGGAGCATCTGTATGTGGAGCGGCATGATATCCACACAAATGTCTTTCACATGTTCTGTTTAATTCATGCTTTGGGGAAATTCTTCCAAACAAATATTTTTAGTAGTGCTCATTTGTGGCACATGTTTGCATTTCTTTGAGGAGTTGCTACATCTTAATTCCTTTTATCTCCTTTCCCATCCCTCCCACCAATCTCTCTATCCCTTCATCTCAGGTTTGAAGGGTGCTGTCACTTTAGGTCTAGTTGCCGTGCTCGCAGGAAGCTTATCTATTAAGAATTCGGGTCTCTGGACTGTACGGCCCGTGCCTTGGACTCGGGAGACATTTGGAAGCAGGCTAGTGGCTTTGAGAGTGAAGCCACCTGCCCTCCCAGGACTCTGCCATCAGCGGCTTGCTGGAGGGATCAGCCCTTTTTCTGTTTTCTCCTGTCTGGTGCTACCCTGTCCTCCAGGGCCCAGTGCAGAGGAGACTCAGCCCTCGTGTCCGCACAGGCGCGGGCTGTAGAACAAGAGGGCTGGACCCTGTTCAGCCAGGGGTGCATTTCCCAGTTTCGTGGTGTCACATGTGTGTGTCACACATGTCCTCGGCATCCACCTGTCATTACTTTCCTCTATTAAACAGATTCGGGGGGTTGACACCGTGGCCACCTCATTCTGGAAGCCAGGCCCCCCAGGGCCCCCCTTAGGTCTTCTGCGTCTCCTGTGCGCACACCCGTCTGCCTGCCTCAATCTGCAGCAGCATGGTCTCCACGCTCCCTGTCCAGCCCACCATGGCCGGGGAACTTCCAGATTGTCAGGCAAGAGTGCCACTGAGCCAGGTGTGGGGGCCCAGGCCTACTATGCAACAGGCTGAGGCTGACCTTGAATGCACAAGTTCAAGACCAGCCTGGGCAACACGGTGAGACCCCAGTTCCAAAACAAAACGGGCTGGGGATTTAGCTCAGTGGCCTAAGCATCTGCCTGGCAAGTATGAGGTCGTGAGTTTGATCCCTGGTATCAAAACAAAACAAAACAAAACAAAACTTCCACTGCCCTTGGAGTCCCTGATGATGCAGGGTGGTGATGCCTTCCCAGATCTTGCTACACTTTGCCAGCTGGCTCTGCTTCAGGACAGAACCCTGCAGGAGTCCCTGGCTGCCCCGAAGTGTAGGTGCTGGAGTGTGGGCTGCAGGCTGCACACACACTGCCACAGGGCCCTGCCCTCCTGCACTCCTTCCTCTCCTCCTCTCCTATCCTGGCACAAAGGAATGGCTTCTGGGCCTGGGGTGGGTGGGGATGCCCTGGGGAGAGGCTGCAGGAGGAGGACGCTTTCCTCCAGGGCATGGGGCCCGGCCAGCCGTCCTCAAATGCTGCCTCATAGAAGACAACGGCGTCTCCCCAGCTGGTGTGAGCAGCCAGGAAGAGCTCTGCACGTATTGGCTCCTGTCACCCTCCCGGGATGCGTCTTTGCTCCCTGTATGGATGAGAAAAGTGAGGCCCAGTGTTGGAGTCTGTGCCTAGACCCCCCAATCCCCTAAACAGGTGCATAGAGAAGGCTCAAAGGAATGAGACATGCAGTGTGGTCCTTAGGGCTACAGGAGGACTGGAATCCTCAGCAGAGCTCGTAACTCTGCTGGCCAACCAGCCAACTGACCCTGGGCAGCCTGTGGTTAATCAGAGCAAGCAAGGAGTTGAGTGGACAGTGGAGGAAACCTGAACAGGATCTCAGGAGGGGTTCAAAGATCCCTCAGAGCAACAGAGGATGCTAATTAAGGAAAACTGTCCCCAGAAAGTCTCCAGGTGGCCTCAGCAGTGGCCTGTCTTGCCCCCTGAGGCATCTCCTCATTCTCAGTTCAATCATGCCTGGGTCACACCACAGCCTTGCACGTGTACTCAGCATCAACAGCCCAGCAGACTTGGTCTCGGGCCCAAAGTCACACAGAAGTGGCAGACGCTGACTCAGGCTGAGGGCAGGTGACCTGTAGATGCCTCTCATAATTTCATATGGCCCGGAAGCCTGAGCTCAGCAGAAGGCGATGGGCAACGACTGCCGAGCTCGCTGACACACAGGCACTGATTACGCGCGGGACGTCACGTGTAGGCCAGTCTCAGAGCCCGGCTGTGGGAGGCCCTGTCTAGCTGCTGCTCCTGCCTCCCAGCTCTCTCCCTGAGGCCTGACCTTGTGCTGGCTTGAAGGTCCAGGCCTGCCTGGGTGTGGCCACGTGGGCAGCCCCACTCACCGTCCTCTCCGCAGCGGGATGCGGCTGGCCTGACTCCCTGGCGTGTTTCTCATAGTGCTGACCCCACTGGCTGACCCCACTGGCTGAGGCTGGCTTGTGGCCTCTTTCCCTGTCCGTGGCTCTGATTGGTCAGCTTCCTGAGTGTGTCCCAGAGCCCACTTCTGTCCCAGGTCCATGTGCCAACCTGGTCTCCAGCTCAGAGGTCTTCATGAGCCCCGGTCAGAGACAAACCACCTCCTTGCTCGTGTGGCCTCCCAGTTCCTGCCCCTGCTGAGCTACACTGGGGCTCCGTACTTCTAGCTCCAGATCCCCTTCCTGCCAAGCAGCCCTGCCGGGGAGGAGATGCCCACATGAGCCTGGCATGGGCCACGGCCAGGTAGATGAGTCCGCAAACACGCTCCTGTTTGACACGCACTCAGGCAATTTGGGCCAAATTTCACAGCCCCTGTTAGTCAGATCTGCAGGTCAGGGGTGCGTTCACCCACTGGAGAAGCCAGGGGGCCCGAGGCTGAGCTGGGCCGGGGCTCAGGAGGCCTGGTCTCCATCAGCCAGGGAACACACCGTAAACAGCAGCCGGAGGTTGGCTTGTCCTTCAGGTTAGGGATTTTATTTACCATTTACAAAAGAGGCGACTGCATGCAGGTCAACGGCTGCTGTGTTCCCGAGAGGTGACCCCAAGGTAACCCCCAGCCCCGTCCCGAAACCCGGGTGGAAAGCACCTGTCCATCCCAAGCTCCGGCTGCCCCAATACTGCGCGGGTCAGGACTGCAGACGCCGGCAGGGCTTCCGCACACTGGCACATCTCAGTAACACTTCCAAACACAGACGGCACGCTGGGACGCCAAGAGTGCCCCGCCTCTGCGCACACACACCCTGGCGTAGTCTAGAGTGTGGATTCGGGGGTGGAGCAGATGCAAGAAGTGTCCTGCTGCTTTCTCCCCGTGTGTGTGCGCCAGGGTGTGTGTCTGTGTGTGCACGTGCATAGACGTCCTCCACTGAATTCACCACGGTGGCCCTGCAGGCTTCCTCTCCTGGTGGACACTGTCACACCCCAGCTGGAGGAAAGCTCCAAGGAGCTGGGGCCCTCAGACCCGGCCCCTGCTGCCAACATACTGTGGTGCTGGACACACCGCTCCTCCCCGGCTCGGACTGGACGCCACTGACCAGCGCTTGTTCTCTGGCAGCGGCGTGGCGTGAGGGAGAAGGGACGTGGGTGATCCAGGGCAAAGCCATCATCTGCTCTGCTGCCCCCGGGCCCCGCACAGCGCCCCCGAGGGCACCTGGGAGAATCTCAGTGAGGGTCTCGGACTTCTGGGAGGGACTGCTCCAAGTGCTTTGATGCTGAATTGCCCGAGATTAAAGCCCTGGCACTGCTGTTTTCCCGGGGCTTACTTCCTCCATTTTACAGATAGAGACCATGATGAGGGCATTTAAACAGCTTCCCTAAATCTGGGGAGGGTAGTCCACACCTGTGACCCCAGCTGCTTGGGCAGCTGAGGCAAGAACTCCTGTTCTAAGCTGGACAGGGCAACACAACAAGACCCCATGTCAAAAACAGAAACCAGCTTCCCCAAAGCTATACAGTGTGAACAGAGCTGGACAGACGCAGAAGTCCCCCAGGCCCCAGCCGTAGCTGCGCAATTCCGCTCTTTGAAGAGGCTCTGATGCTCCTCCTGGTGCCTCTGCTCCCCGACACTCCAGCTTCCGGGCCAGGGAGGCCGGGCTGGGACATGTGCCGTGTTCCTGGCCACGCCCATCCCGCACGGCCACGCTGCTGGGCCCAAGCAGGGGCCACAGTCTCTGAGACGCCAGGCCGAGGCACCCAGGACTGGGTGAGGCCCTGCAGTCTGCACGAGTCCTCAGGGTGTCTCTGCCGCTGCTCGCCCCAGATCTGCTCCCCTGTGGCCTGCGCATTCGCCGGCTGCAGCCTTGGCCAGGCTCAATGTCCCCTTCCCGTCCCTGCCCTTAGCCTCGGGCTCCGGGTGCTCTGTGACTTGGACACGAGCCTGCAGGGGGCCAGTGGGACCATGAGTGTGGGTTGGTGAGAAGATGCAGACAGCAGCCTCTGGACAGTGGGGTCACCGCAGCCGTGCCAGGACGTGGATGGTGGGGGACCTGAGAAGCCCCTTGCTCAAAGCCCTGCCCAGCACCCTACACCTGGGAGAGTTTGCATCATTGTACAAAACACGGGTGACCTTCAGGAGGACAAGGTAGGGGCACTGTAGAAGCCGTGGAGTGGTCAGGGCCAGGGAAAAAGGAAGGCAGGCCCCAGGGCACCCCTAGAAGTAAGCCTTCTGGTCTACACTTTTCTTCTCAAACTTCTGCTTCAGCTCAGAGACCATAGATGACCTGACAGGGTTTCCCTCGGCCTTGGATGGCTGCTGGGGTTCCTGGGGAGCGAGGGATCCAGAGACCGTAGGCACTGTCCAGTGGGTGACCTTGTCGGGTGCCATTCTGGGGGCTGGAGGGAGGGCTGGAGCTCTGGGGGGTGGTGGGGCTGCTGGGCTGCTGCTGTCGCCCTTCTCATTGGGGGGCTCCTCCTGGAGCATGAACTTGGTGGCCGTCTTCGTCCTCCTGAATTTGAGCCACTTGGTGCGGACAGCGCGGGGTGCAGGGCTGGGCCGCCTCCGCAGGACACGGCGCACGGGCAGGACCTTGTTGGACTTCTTGTTGCGCCAGAAGGTGGCCGTGGAGATGAGGACGGTGATGGCCACCACAATGGCCATGATGCCGGCCAGCACACCCACGGCCTTCATGGGGTTGTCCTTGGTCTGCAGCAGGAAGGCGGCCATGGGGTCTCGGGACAGCGTCTGCAAGACAGTGTCACCCTGCATTCAGCTGTTCCCAGCGAATGGACAGCGGGGAGGGGTGGGGGGTGAGCGCCTCAAGCCTGATGGGCTGGTAAGATTAATCTGGCCCAGAGGCTCTTTGAGTGAAGAAGAAAACAGAGTTAACTGTTGAATTCAAATTCCTGCAACTAGCGACACCCCTGAGCAGATTTGTTCCCCTGTCTTCCACCAACACCAGGTACATGCTTCCCTTAGCTAACCATCTGCTCCCTGAACTCGTGTTATCTCAAGCACTTGCGTCCTGCCACTCCAAGCTCTCCCCCACCCTGAACCTGTACACTTCCCGTCAATCCGAGCTTGCCTGGAGTTTGAACTTGTCTTAGTATGCAACCTCTATGATGTAGTTTTCTTCTAGGCCAATCAGTAACAATGAGCTAAGATGTAACCAATCAATACCCACCAAAGACTCTGCTTCTGTAATTCCCACTTGCAAACCCTATATAAGTGTTCGAGTGCCACAGACCCAGGGCCTGACATTGGAGGGGCTGATTCCCTAACTGGCCTGTCAACATTAAATAAATCTGCCACCAAATCTGGGTGATGTTTCGGTGTTTCTGTTTGCCACACATGAGAACCTAAGCTCTACGGGACTCTTTATGGAAAAATGCACAGCGAAAGCATGGCTCAGGTGTCTCCAGAACAGCACACTGGAGCACGATTACAAACCCCCTCCTGATTCCAGGCTCCTGCATTCCTGGACTCCGTGCCTGGAGGGTCCAGGCATCGCTTCCCTTTGTATATAAAGGGACCAGCCACCCCTGACTTATCAGAGACTCCTGAAGTGATGACTCTGCCAAACACTGAGCTGAGAACCACCTGTGGTTTGACGGCTACCGTCCAGCACTGCGTGAAAGAGGCATTACTCTTCCCACCTTCCAGGGAAGGCAGTGGAGGCTGAGCAAAGCTCAAGCCACAGTTTTAGTAAGTATGGTGGCCACATTTTCCACATGACTCCCAGTCCTGTGTGTGTAACAGCACCAGTGACCTGTGCAGCACTGGGCATCCTCTGGAGGAAGCGGGCAGACAGTCCTTCTCCCTCTGCCCATGTGACAGAGGCCTGCGCTGGCCCTCTGCCCCTTTCCCGGCCATGGCTCTGCACCCACCTCAGGGTCTGTGATGTCGATCTTGAGCAAGGCCGTGGTGCTGAAGGACGGAGAGCCTCGGTCCTTGGCCTGCACCTCCAGGGACCACGTGCGGTGCCCCCTGGGCGTGATGTTGTGCAGGGCTTCCAGGGAGCGGATGGAGCTCTTGAGCCGGATCTCCCCTGTGTGTGCGTCGATGTCAAACACGTTGGCCGGCTCTGCGTGGGTGATGGAATAGTCCACCAGGTTGTTGGGCTCCTCGGCATCCTGGTCTGTGGCCTGTGCATGAGGGGGAACAGACAGAGCTGGGCTTGGAAGAAACACGTGTGAACAACGGCAAAGTCAGCACAGAGCACGGGGCTTGCTGGGCGACAGGAAGTGGTCCTGAGCCTACTTGGAGTAGATGGAGCTGGGAAAGGACAGAGTGTGTGACCCGCTGTGTATGATCATGGGTCCAGCCTAGGCCTATATGTGTGGTTCCATTCCCAGAACAAGTCTGGGAACGGGGTACTGGTGAATCCACATCATGAGTACAAAATTAAAAGCTTCAATGCTGACCTGTCCAAGGGGACAGACCTGTCCAAGACAGAGGAGGGGAGCTGGACGCAGTGCAGGATGTGGTTCCTGAGTTCATGTTTTATCCACCCTGGGAAAACAGTGGTGGAGGGGGAAAGACCACTGCTTCGAGGGCGAAAAGACCAGCTATAGGAACTGAGGCGAGACAAACTCCCAGGCCGCCTGTGCTCTGTGCTCCCCATTGCCGTCTTCCTCCTCAGAGAGGTTCCTGGGTTGCAGTGGAGGCCAGGGTCTGTAACAACCTCGCACTCTGCTGCCCCAGGGAGAATGCAGGTCCCACACCTCTCACTGGAGGCAGCTCAGGGTCTCGGGCATGTGCGTGCACCGAGGCAGGCACGACCTTCTTCCTCCGAGGGTCTCCTGGGCTGGAGGACCAGGTTTCAGGGCGCTCAGCTGCCTACAACCTACCTCAATTTTCACTGGGGTCCCCAGCACCATGGTCTTCTCCTGGATGCTCTTTCCAAATTGGGGGTAGTGGTCATTGACATCCAGCAGAGTGACAAACACCTCGGCCAGGCTGTACCTGCCTTCCATGTCCTCTGCCTTCACGTAAAAGTTGTACCTTGCTGTGACCTCAGCGTCCAGGTTGGCCCAGGGCTGGGTGTAGATAAGCCCCGTGGAGGGGTGTATCAGGAACCTGCCGGGCAGAGAGCACAGGCACAGGTGGGTACACGTGCAAGTGTGCAGAGACACTTGTGCACACACGCGGTGCACACACACAATGCACACACGCATGGGGGCAGGCCTGCAAAGACGAGCTGCCTCCGCAGAACAGCAGGACACCATGCAACTTCCCCAAGGCGCCTCCGGCTGTCCCCCATCCTCTGGGCCTGACTCCTCCCCCACCTGTTGCTCCTGAGCTTAGTGACCCAAATCGCAGTCTCCGTCTCCTCCATGGCCTGCTCCTGCTGCAGCCCACTCCTGCCTGTCCGGTTCCTGAAGCCGTGGACCGTCGCTCCACACTGGGACCAGGACTCTCTCCTCTCCCAGTCACCTCACTGAGCGTCCCCACACCTCTGTCTCAGTCAGCGTCACCCTTGCCTCCCTCCTCTGCCACCTCCTTCCATCCTGCACCTTGGTCGCCCTCCCAACCCCGATCCCGTCCTTTTCGGGTCCCTCTGTCTTTAGCTGAGACACGTCCACCCACAGCCTCCCGGCCCCTTGCCCCACCTCGGTCCCAGGTTCCGGATGCACTCACAGGTCTGCCCCTGTGCTGTAGATGGAGTATTTCACCTCGCCCCAGGGTCCCGTGTCCGGGTCCACAGCCTGGAAGAGAGAAGGCTCCCAGTGGACCTGCCCCGTGCCCAGGGCAGTGTGGCAGCTCCTGCAGTGGAGAGCTGCTTTCAGCAGAAATCGAGGGGAGCTGGGGCTTTGTCCAGCTGGGCGGAACCGAGAGGCTGCCCTGGGCCCGCACTCTCCTGCGAGGGAGCCCCCAGTGTCAGCGGAGCCCAGGGATCACACGTCCCGGACGGCATTTGTCTCCTCTATAGATGAGGAGCCGAAGGGATGGGCCCTGTGCCCTGGGCCGAGGGTCTAGACCTCTGTCCCCACTGTGTACCAGGTAGACGATGTCACCCCTTTGTAGAGATGCAGAAACAGAAGCCAGAGGATGAGCAGCTCCTGCAGGGTCATAGCTAAGGACCGGGCTGTGCAATCTCCACAGAAAACAGATGTGTCTCACGCTACAGGGCCCCTGTCCCATCCCAAACCTACTGTGACGGCCACCACGTTGGAGCCCCCTGGGGCATTCTCAGGGATCCTGGCAGTGTAGTAGTGAGAGGTGAACTTGGGGACATTGTCATTGGTGTCCAGGAGCTGGATCACAATATCTGCTGTGGAGCTGAACTTCTCCGGGGTGTTCACCTCGATGGCCAGGAGCTGGGGAGGGGGAACGGAGGGCGTGTCTGCCACCTGCCGGGAGCCCGCCCTCACGTCTCCCCAGAGCTGGACCAGCACCCACCCCCTCTCACTGCCAGGGTGCTTCGGGCCACCCCTGCACGGCGCACATCTTCCTCCCTGCCCCGTGGCCCCCACGGCCAGCTCTCCTGTCGCTCCCGACTGCAGCGGGTCCCGTTTCTTCTCTACTGCCCTGAGCATGCCTTCCTTACTTCTCCAACATAACTGTACTGAGGTTCTCGCCACTTTTCCAAAGGAAACTGTAGGTAAGCGTCAACTGCTGTGGCGCTTTGAATCTTTTTTATTAACTTACAGAAAATTTGCACCATTACATTGTTCGTGCCTCAGCTTCTCTATAGCGCTTTGGGAAACTTTGCATCGGTTTGCACCATCTCAGGGATCATGCTTCTCATTACGCTAATTCCCAAGAATTTCGTCTGTTGGCTATCCTAAATGATTCTTTCTTTCTTTCTTTCTTTCTTTCTTTCTTTCTTTCTTTCTTTCTTTCTTTCTTTCTTTCTTTCTTTCTTTTTGTGGTGCTGGGGATTGAATCGAGGGCCTCCATCTCTTTATTTAGCTTTGAAGGGGGCTGGTACTAAGTCACCAAGTTGCCCCGGCTGAGCTCAGATCTCACGATCTTCCAACCTCAGCCTTTCAGACTGCAGGATTCCACGGTGCGCGGCCCATACCCACCACCTTCAGGGCACCAGCCTGCCTCCCTCTCTGTCTCTCTTAGTTCGGCATGACAAGGGCGGCTCGCACCGACCCCCAGCCTCTGTACCCCGGAGAGCGCTTCGGTTTACAAACCAGCTCACTGAGGCAGGGGCTGGGAGCAGCTGCAGTGGCCTGTCTGTGGGCCCCTCTCCTTCCTCACCCCGGCCGCCACCTGCTCCCCACGCCAGCAGGAGGGCAGCTCCAGCTCGGGCAGCAGCGAAATCACAGGTCTGGATGCGGCAGCCAGTCTCCTCCGGAAGGAGGGTGGCACCGTGGCAACGCCTTCCCCACTGCCCCGCTCAGGACAGTGCAGAGCCCCTCCCACCTTGAAGACCAACACTCTGGACTTCTCGAAGTCGATGGCAGCTGAGTCCTCCACAATGATGGTGACCTGGGCTTCATTGAGGACTGTTTGCGGGACCACTCGGAAGACGCCTCCGGGTCCCACCAGCCGCAAGTTGAATTTGGCATTGGCTCCCTGGGCGTTAAGAGTTTGGAAAGAGGAAAGAGGAAGACAAGAGGCATAGAGACATTACACGAGGCATGGTCAACATACTCGGTGAATGTTTGCACCTACAGATTCCCCACGGGAAACACAGGCCGTGAACGCTGCAGAGCACGGCCTCTGGCTTCCGCCTTGGTCCCAGCGGCTCCTGCTCTGACGCAGTTCCGGAAGTCGGGTTCCCCGAGTGTCTTTACAACACTGTGCTCAGAACCACGGTGAGGGCTGCCATGCAGCGCCAGCCCGCAGGAAGAAAGGCTCATAAAACCGTGAGCGTATCCTGACCCACTAGATCTGACACGCTGCAGACGCAGGCTGGTCCCCAAAGTCAAAACGACACAAAGGGTAAAAGCTGCGAAGAGTCTGGGACATTGAGGCAGCTAAGACGGTGCAACCAGACACCCAGGAAAGTGGACTCTCCAGACCTGCTTCAGAATGTGGCAGAAACCCAGGGCTACATGTGCTCGATGTGATGCGGTGTTTCGGGGTGCGGTGGGGTGGGGTTAATAGCAACGAGTGTGACTGTAAAGCTGTCTTTCAATGTAATAAACGTTTTGGATTTAAACATCCACTGTATTTTTTTTTACTGTACCTTATGTATTCATGTTAAACAAGGAGCCCTTATATGTGCTCAACTCTGGAAGGTAAGTGATCCTTCATTCTAAAAGTGAGTTGATCAAGAGTCAGAAAGATTGGGCACTTTTGAGGATAAGTGAGGTGAAACCACACAGGCCTGGTCTTGCACTGGGCCTGGGGGTGGCAGGGCGCATCACAGTGCTGGGCTGGGGTGGGGGCCGGTGCAGAGTTTGCGCTTTTTAACCGTGAACGCCCTTGGCTGAGCAGCCCACCTCTGATTAGACAGCACCCGCCCGCTCCCTTGGCAGATCTGTGAGCTGTCTGTCCCTGCCATCTGAACTGACACAGATGCCCCCCAGGCTGCGGGCAGGACGCACACCTGGTCGGAGTCGTTGACTGTGATCTTGAGGCCCCTCAGGATCTCGCCCTGGGGTGGGTGCTCGTACACGGACAGCTCGAACCTGTTCTGGGGTCCACTTTCTCCGTAGAACGTCGGTGGGTGGTTGTTGAGGTCCACAATTCTGATGGTGACAGGGACCATGGCCCGGGCAGCTGGGCTCCCTGCAGAGCTGACCTCTGTCACCTGGGGGGACAGTAGCAGTGGCCCTGTGGCTGGGGGGCTGTGACTGGCCCCCACGATCCTGGCTCCTGGTGTACGAGGACTTCTGTTGTCCCCTCTCCTGAGTGCAGCCCTGCCCCGTGACCACATGCTTCTGACCACATCCGGCAAAGACCAGGGTGACACGGAGAGACTGTAGTTTCCACCTGGCTGGCAGAATCTCCCTCTGCTTTGAAGCAGAAACAACAATGACCCCTTGCCAACAGCCATCGAAGGCCTGAGTCCTGCCAGCAGCCATGGGAGCCATAAGCCGATGAGGCCCTATCCAGCCTCCACAGGAGACCCCAGCCCTGGCTGACAGTCGGACAGCAGCCCTGCAAGACAGCCTGAAACCAGGGACCCGGTCCGGCAGAACGTGGATTCCCGAGTTCTACACATCCAGAGGGGTGAGGTTGTGTATCTTAGCCGCTAAATTCGGGGCAGGTGTTAGAAAGTATTAGACAACTAACTCAGGCAGCACAGCCAGGGCTGGGGGCCATCGGCACCCCGAGTCTTGTGGCAAATATCCCACGAGCCTCTTCCAGGGCCTCCTGACCCTGCTTCCGAAGGACGCCGGGGTGTAGAAGACTGCTCTGCTAACAGCTCCCTCTCTGCCCCCCACACACCCGCTGCTGCCTCGACGCCCCCTTCTCTCCAGTACTCCATGTCGACTCCCGCACTGTGTCCCGCCCCGTGTCTCCGCATCTTGCCAAGGGCCCAGTTCCCCTGGCTGAGGTCACCGGGTTCTCCCCTGCTCCCCGGACCCCCTGGGCCTCCAGCACCTGCTCCTCCCCCAGTGTGAGCTTCTCCCGCCGCGGCGCCGTGCACTTGGCCGGCCGCCCCTCCCCCAGCCGTGCCCAGGGTGACCTCCTCCCCGTTGGTGCCTTTCACCGTGTGCGAGGCTTCCTCTCAGCCCAGCCCTCTGCACCCACGCACGGATGCTCCACCTGGGGGTTCGGCCTCCTTCCGGATCTGTGGTTCTCCCTTCTGCCCACCCCCTGATGACAGCCCCGCATCCTCTTCCTGCCATCTTCCTCTTCCTGCCATCCTCGTACCCCCAAACTGAGTGGAGGCCTGCATTCTAACACTGGGCTAAGATTGGCACCTGGACCTCTGGGTCACTCAGTCACCCAGTGCCCTGGGGTTACCAGAAACATGACTTCCCACCCCAGGACCGGTGCCCGGAATCCTCCGCTGGGCACCCTGCCCGTAGGTGGGCACTGACTGTCACCGAGTAGCTCTCTCCGTGCCTCTGCTCCTGGCTCCCCACGCTCTTGGGCAGGACCAGTGAGACACGGAAAGTTCTTAGGAATTTCAAGGTGACGGCAGGCCGGGATGTGTGACCCACGGCTGCTGGGTGACTGCACGGGTCACAGGCTCTGCTCCAAGGAAATCTGAAGCCTTGGGACCCCACCCCACTCCCGGAACCCCCACCTTCCTCCTACCTGCTCCAGTCCCACCATCCGTGGCGGAACCCCTGGCCGGGGCGTCTTGAGCTCCTGCGGCTTGAAATGCCTCCCCCCACCCCTGTACCCCCTACCCAGCCTCAGCCTTCGGTCCGCTGGGGCACTGCTCCCGGCCCCTCGCCCTCCTGCTTTCCCTCGGTTCCTGGGTGACTTCTTGTCTCACTAGAGGGCGGCTTTGACCCTGCTACAGCCAGAGGGAGGCAGAGCCCGGAAGCATGTCTGCCTCCCAGGCTCAGCCCCGGGACGGGGGAGGCGCCCAGACCTCATCGCCTTTGCAGCCTTCCAGGGATGCAGACTGCGGGGCAGGCCCAGCTAGAGGGGTCACCTGTACATGCAGCTCGTACGCCTCTCTGTGCAGCTGGGCGGGGCTCTGCAAGACGGAGATGGCTCCAGACGTCTCGTTAATCTCGAAGGCTCCATCGCTCCCTGTCAGAGACGAGCGCTGCAGTTCAGCACAGGGCCACAGGCGGCGCAAGGGAGTCGTGCTCCATGCGCCTCAAACTGGAGTTCCCCCTACGGTGCAATACTCACCACCTGTGTGGCGCTAATGGGGAAACTGAGTCTCGGAGGGGCTAACTTGTGTAAGGTTACACAGTGGAGTAGGACTTGAGTTCACCTGTTTGGCTCACAGGTTCCACACTGGGTGCCTTCGCTTATGCACGGTGTGTGTGTGTTTATGTCAGTGCACGTAACGCATTCAATCCAATCCAGGCTTTACAGGAGTGGCAAAAAAGCCATCCCAAGAGCACAAGAAGCGCTGCCACCACTGCCATCGGTGACATAGTGCCCAGGGGACAGGAACGGAAATCAAAGCAGCCGTGTTCCCGCGCAGCTGGGCCCAACCACAAGCAGGGACAAGGCACACCAGTCACTTAGGGCCCAGCCCCGCCTCTCCACAACATCCGGTCCTCCTCATCCTGCGGGCGGGGGCCAGGACCCAGGGGACCCCATCCTGCGGGCGGGGGCCAGGGCCCAGGGGATTTGGGGACCTCACTTTGGCCCCTGGGGAGCCCCGGGGACACCCAGACTCACTGTTCACGAGGCTGTAGATGATGCGGTTGGGTCTGCCCTGGTCTCCATCCATGGCGACCACCGTCAGCACCTCCGAGCCCTGGGGAGAGGGTTCCGCTCCTGGGGCTGTTGGAGATGTGGGGTCGCCCCTCCCTGGACACAGCCCATCCCAGAGGGGGAGCCCCCCACAAGGCCAAGGCCTCTGGGTGGCCCGAGGGTGTGGGCCAGTTCTGCTGGCAGCTGGCAGCACCAGGGCTGGGGGGACAGCGGTGCCTGCAGTGTCCTGGCCCACAAGGACAGAGCACAAGCTGCCCAAAGAGCCCCAGGACTCCTGTTTCCTGTGGGACACCCTCCACCTTTACCCTCTTCCAGCTCAGAGGGGTGCAGGGCAGAAATGAGGGCGTGCCTGGACCACAGGGCCTCAAATGCGGGGTCTCAGAATGAGGGTTCCCCCCTGTTGTTTGGGGGAACCCTCTGCCTGTGCCCAGCGGGGGCTGTCCCTCTGGAGGAAGCCACACAGTCCTCCCCTACCCAGCTCTGTGTGAGGAGGATGGGCACCCATGGGGCTGGGGGGGTGGGAGCCCAGCGTCCCCAGCAGGGGCCCAGAGGAGCCACAAGGACAGGAGGACACGCTGGCTGAGGGCAGCCACCCACCGGAAGGGTGTCCTCGTACACGTAGCCGTAGTAGGGGGTGCCCACGAAGACGGGCGGGGTGTCCTGCACATCCTCCACATTGACGGTGATTGTGGTGGTGGTAGAAAACACCACAGGGGCCCCTCGTAGACTGCCCCCACCGTCCTGGGGAGGAATCGGGGTGACAGGAGCGGGTGAGGGTCGGCAGGGCTCAGGAGTGCACCCTCTGCACCCGTGAATCAAGCAGAAGCCACCGCCTGCTCCTCGCTCTGCTTCCGTAGCCCTGGAACTAGTTTCGGATTCGCAGGGCTTTGGGACTTAATCCAGATGATGTGAGCATGGTGGCACGCAGTCAGCTCCTCTGGGCACAGAGACAGAGGAGGAGGAGGAGGAGGAGGAGGAGGAGGAGGAGGAGGAGAAGGAGAAGGAG
>PVJX010011416.1:22615-53815 GCA_004027295.1 Dolichotis patagonum | reverse complement strand
GCAAAGTTTGCATTTTGTTCATGAATTTTCTGCCTACCCCTATGTCTCCAAGACTTCTACCTGCCTTATCTTCCAGTAAATTTAGTGTTTCTATTTTAATGTTTAGGTCTTTGATCCATTTAGACTTTAATTTTGTGCATGGTGATTGGCATGGATCTAGTTTCAGTCTTCTGCATGTGGAGAGCCAATTTTTCCAACACCATTTATTAAAGAGGCTATCCTTCCTCCAGTGAAAATGTTTAGCCCCTTCGTCCAATATCAGGTGGCTGAGTGTCTTTGTACTTACATTTGCATCTTCTAATCTGTTCCATTGATCCTCAGGACTATTTCTTTGCCACTACCATGCTGATTTTATCACTGTGTCTTTATAGTACAGTCTCAAGTCAGGAATTGAGATGCCCCCTGTCTTGTCTTTATTGCCCAGAATCGCCTTTGCTATTCTAGGTTTCTTCTGGTTCCAAATGAATTTTAGGAGTGTTTTCTCTAGATCTGTGAGGTATGTCAATGGTATTTTGATTGGGATTCTGTTAAATCTGTATAAGAGTTTTGGGAGTGTGGCCATTTTCACAATGTTGGTTCTTCCTAGCCAAGAGCAAGGAATATCCTTCCATTTTCTAATATCCTCTTCAATCTCCTTTTTTTAGCATAGTATAATTTTCACCATATAGGTCTTTTACATTCTTAGGTTGATTTCTAAGTGTTTCATTTTTTTAGAAGTTATTGTGAAGGGTGATATTTCCATTATTTCTCATTGAGTTTCTTGTTTGTGCACAGGAATGCTATTGATTTTTGAGTGTTGCATGTCAATCATCTTGCCTCAGCCTCCCAAGTGCTGGTGTTAGGGGAATGTGCCATCATGGCCATCTAAGTCTCAAATTTGAAATAAAAATATTACTAGATCAGAAAAATACTTATTTTTTCCCCTGAATGGCTCTTTTACTTCATTTTACCAAGATATTTTACTAAAGAATTGATATTATTGAATGATATTTACACACCAACTAAAATTATAATTCACTGCTTTTAAATTTAAATATATATTAAGTTACTGGGACCATTAATCATGATATATGGACGTAAATGGATTATCAACTATATGTAAAAATGTAAACATCATGTATTGCAACTGTGTACTAAAAAAATAATGAAAATAAACATCTAGGTACTAGTAAAGCAGTTTTCATAGTATCTTTGGATGTTTTATGTATAGGGTAGAAAGCTGGGGATGGGGGGGAGATCCACCCTGCATATGGCTGGCAGCAACCAATAGGGTTGTAACTTGAAGAGAATAAAAAAGGAAAGATAAAGGAATTGGTCCTATTTTGGAAGACATTTTGACTTTGTCTTGCCTTTGGACATGATCTGCAGTTTCTTCACCTTCCAATATAGACTCATACCTGTGACTCTAGACTGAGCTTCCAGGGCTCCAGATTAGGGATGGTGCTGTGTTGTTGATGCCTCTTTTTCTGTCACTTGTATCCTCTTGGACAGCACAAGTACTGGACCTTCCAGCTCTCCATGGTACAGGTGGTCATTGTGAATTTTTCTGCTTCTGACCTTTCAAGCCTACTTAGTAAATCTCCTTATAAATTACACATGCATTATCTATTCCATTCCTCTAGAGAACTTTAACTAATACACTTACTTTTATATTGTTATTCTGAAGAAATGTAACAAAAATAGGATTTGGTAAGATGGTTTACTAAATTAAATCAAAGCAAAATATACACATATGAAACTTGTCAGAATATGTCACATTCTTGAATTAATTATTCACAAATTAGATATTAATCTGCAAATAAAGTAAACTGAATTGAAAAATGTAAATAATATTTTCCTTGACCAAATAATTATATTGATGCTTTATACAGTCTATTCAAAAATAAACTTTATAGCTTTGGCAAGTATAAAAGAAATTGTAATAAGTTATATAGCAATGAATCAGTTAATAATAAGTTAGATACTATAAAATTTGAAAATAATGCTTCATTTATTCAACAGATATTAGCATGAAATAGCATGCTACAATAATTTCTAATATACCCCTTTAAAGTTGCAGCTCAGAGTTTGATGCCTCAGTCATTGTCTGAGTTTTCCTTAAAATTTAACTACATTCTGCAACTTTGTAGAAACCACAGATATTGACTTTGGGGATTTGGAGGGTTTGTTGTTGTTGTTGTTGTTTTGGGTTTTGTTTTCCAGATGGGGAGATGTGGGAAGTCTGCGAGTGGCCAATCCCAGTGTGTTATTCAGTTCTGTGTGCTGCTGGTTGGCTTCTGACCTGTAATGTGTCATCCAGCAGATGCTTTTCCTCAGAAGCTTAAAAGAAATAAAGACAACTTACAGAGCATAACCTACATATTTACATAGAAATAAGAAGAAAATTGATAACACTTTTATATATAAAAAATAAAGCATGTGTAGTGCTGTATTATGCCCCCAAATCATTCTTTCTTTGAGTGGTGCCAAATGCTCTAATCTCAACTACTTAACAGACTAAGCAGGAGAGTGACAGGCTTCAGGCCAGTCTGGACTGGTCTCTAAATTAAACAAATAAAGAACACTTGGATTCTTCTGTATGGTTCCATCTCTGCTAATATAAAAAAGAAAATAAAGGGCTGGGGATTTAGCTCAGCAGTGTAGTGCCAAATAAAAAAGATATAAGCCAAACAAATCTTTTTTTTTCTTTGTACCAGGGATTGAACTCAAGGCCTGGTGCCTACCAGGTGGGCACTTATGCTGCTGAGCTAAATCTCCAGCCCCTTGACTTATGTATTTAGTAAATCTATCAGTCATGCTTTGATGATTTTGGTCAGATCTTATTTGATTCTTCTTTAATCACACTGTCAATTTGTTTGTCAGGTCCACTCTCTGTTTTGTATGCCTCCTTTGAGCTTGCAGTTTCTTTGCTTCCACTTTAATCATTTGTGCAGATTAGCTGTTTGGTGTTTTTTTCCTCTCCAAGAGTCTCCCTTATGTCACCTTTGGAAAAAATTGGAGTTCCTGTATTGTTTTGGCTTTTTTGTCTATCTTCCTCTTTTTTTTTTTTGGCACAAGATTGAGGTCAAACTAAGTGAGGTGACTTTAGTGTTGGTATGAGGAACTATTTAGTTGGGTTCTATTTTCCAGTAATGTAAAGTGGTTTTATTTGTCAAGAGATATAGTCTTCAAATTCAACCTTTCTAGCTTAATCCCATTGGACACAGTCACTTTGCTGTAGATATAATCCCTAGTAGTTAAATGAGTAATCAGCATCCACAGTTCCGACTGTACATCATCCATGAACATTGAAACTTGTTTTGACAATTTCACACTTACAAATGTCTCTTACAGACTGTATCATATAGTTATTTCAGTTGGTATAGGAAGTATAGGAAGGAAAAAAAGTGGGGATTACTTTAATAAGTCAGTAAGAGCAGAGGAAGATAAAAGAAATGTGAGTAGGTGAACAATAGCTAAAAGTTTGGTCTGTTTGAGGTACTTTTATAGCTGGGGTAAAGGGTTAGTGGTGAAAGGGTTTAGGAAAATATTTGTGGAGGCAGGAGGAAGGGTGGAGAGGGAAAGAACTGTAGTTAGAAATACAGGGAAGCTGGGAAGTAGTTGGGACCCATTAATATATTTACAGTCAGTTTTGTTGGATTCTCTAAGGTCAGTCATTTTAAGGGCTACCCCAGCATGGCCATGAAGAAGCACTGATGTGTTCTTCCTCCCTTTTGTACATACACAGCTACACTCTGTATGTGTCGCCTGAAAGGTGGAGAGGAAGTGAGGGAAGACAAAGGGAGAGGAAAATGAGGAAGAGCAAAGAAAAGAGATTAGAGAGGACAGAAGGTTAAAAGAGGTAAGAGAAGAAAAACTGAGAGCAGAGAGCCTGCAGGCTCCTCAGTTTCCCTCCCCCTTTCTTCCCCACAGATCCCCAATTTTGCAGCAGCCAAGCAGTTTTCTCACTGCAGGAGGGTTAACCGTGTGCCCAGGAATGGTGAAGGATCTGTCTCTGTGGAGCTATTTCTGAGCTGCAGACTTTTGTGCTGATTGCAAACCTCTGTCGCTGTTCTAAGGTCCAGCCTCTTCAATTAGTCTGTCAAGTGGAAGACCTGATGCAGTTTGGCTGACAACCAGTTCTCTGTTGACTTCCACCAGTGGCCTCCCACTCTCCTTCCCATTGCTTCAAGGCAAATCCTGAGACCTCCTCCTTGTTCACACTTCGGGGCCTTCTGCCTGGTATTTCATCAGCAGCTGTCTTCTCCCAGGGCTCCCTCTGTTCCTTCACATCAAACTTTTATCCATCCCTGACTCATGAGCTCTGATTTCCAAACTATGGAATAGAACACAGTTGCCAGAGGGTCTCCTTTTCAGACATGGCATTGTGGGCCATGGACAAGATTTCCCACTGTTTCAGATCTTTCCAATGTTTGATGAAACAATAGAAAAATGCCCACTGTAGACCAGCCCTGTTGAGTTTTTCCACACTCGTTTCCCCAAGGATGTCATCCACGCATCCTGGACAGCAGGGTTGACACTGTTCATGGCTTCTGGTGCTCATGTCTCTCTGCCTATGCCTGGGCTTCCCTTGATAATCCTGGGTGGTGATAGTGGACTCTGCTTGGATGCAGTGTTACTCAGTGTTTGGCACTTTGAAGGAAGGAGGGATTGCCTGCTTTTGTATTGCTCTCTTCCTTTCCCAGGCTGCTGCTTCCCAGGGTTCCCAGCATCTTTACTCCTTTTCAGTTTAATTTCTTTTTTCAAGCTATGTAGGCAGCGTATCACAGGAGCCCCACCTCTGCAGTGCCACCTCCTTCCTTCTGATGTTAGAACTGCTCCCAAGATGGCATGTTCACTGGGTAAAGGGTAAGATGAAGGCTCAAATGTCCCTTTACTAACAGCTCAAACATTTGATTTGACCTGAAGGATTCCTCTTTCAATCAATTTTTTCTATCTGGATGTGATTGTCTCCCCTCTTTGAAAATATTTATGTAATCCAGTGTCTACTCCATGTTTCTCCAGCATGACTCTTTCTCTAATTGGTCAAGTCAGTAATTACATATGTAAAAATATTAATATTTTATGCTACCTATCATGCACATTTTACTTGCAAACCTTAGGAAAGTGCTTTCACTTTTCTGATTATAAAATATGTGTCTGTTTCTTGTTTTATCCATATTGGAGCAATTAGTTATCTGGCACTTCTGAAAGCCTTACTCCCTTTCAATTTACTTGCTGAAGAAAACTATTTATTTATTTTCATATTTCTGTGTATTCTTGAACAGAGTCAAAGCAAGTGAGATTTAGAAATGCAACTCAGTAGGCAAGAACAAAGTTAAGATTTTAAAATGAGGACTATATAATATTAAACTCATTATAACTAAGTATAATGCCCCTTTCAAGCACAATGAAGAAGTTCAATCCTTCTCAGTGCTTGAAGTCCACTGATCCTCAATGTTTACATTTCATGGCGGTGAGTGAATACCACTTTTTGATGTAAATCAGTGAGACTTTCTGGGAAAATGCAATTCTTAAATTAAGGTATAAAATAGTATCTTTGTTCATTTACCTTAATCCATTTAGAGTAACTTGGGATGTAGGTGAACATGTCACAAGCAACACCAAGTCTGAGGAGGGGCAGAGCAAAAAACTGTTAAACAGGTGTTAGGGTTAGGATAGTGTGACTGCTAAAAGAATTCACTAGACTGAGCAACCATCTGAAAGTAAAGCAAACTAAGCTTCAAGGCCTCTAGAGACATTCAGGGTTTTTCATAGGTTTCCATCACATTAACAATGTAAATTAATAGATCTCTTAATGATGCATATTGATAAAATTCTTCCTTGAAGAGACTGACAAAGAAATTATGATGAGAGTCACATGTGCTATGATAAAAGTCAGTGAAGGAAAAGTAAAGATGTATAAAAAAGCCATCACCAGCATCTAAATGGGCAATGGGCAATGAGATAATTGATATTGGAATTGACATGGTGTGACAGTGATATTAACTGAAATGAAGAAATGTGAATATAACAGATACTGTTATAGGCTGCTTAAATTCCATAAAACAAGGTTTCTGAAACAAAAGACATAAAATATTTGTGATTGTGTGTATCAATATGTGTATTTAATTCTTGTATCTTTGATAAATGGAATAGTGATGTTCTATGTTAGGTATACTAAAGAATCATTTAGTAATCAGAATTAGTAATGACTGAGTTTAAATTGCCATTTTTATAATATGTAGATCACAAATGTTAATTATGTAATGTATAGAAAAGAGTATCTTGTCAAATCAGTATTAAAATGAGAATATTAAATGATTTGTAATTGTAAATACAAGCCACACACACATCCAGGCAGACAGAAAGATACAGAAGAGCATGAAGATATCTAAAGTTGAACATGTCTGAATACCCATTGGATTTTTCCAAACAATTCTGTTTTTTAGGTTTTATTACACAGAATGTTCTAGAAGTTTCCATCACTATCATCAAATACATGAACCAATGGTCTTATGGCTCTGGAGACTAATCAAAGATTAAGTGACCACATAATTTTTGGATTTTGAAAAGGGCTGTGCTTCTTGGTGTGAGTAGTTGGCAGAGCAACACTGATATAAGAAATCAGGAAGCAAAGCGTGAGCTAGAGCGGACCTGCAGTCCTCCCAGAGGACATGGCATCTATACTTCCATAGATCATTTACATTAGTACATATATCTATGTCTGTATCTATGTCAATCTATCTAGCAATCTTTCTATGAAGCTGTTCCACTTTTTTCTTTTTTCTCTCTAACTTTGATTGTGATTTTTTTCTGCATATTAACATGATATAGTTCTAAAACTTCTTTTGTGCTCTTAAGACTATGGAATGAAGTTTTGGTGTAACGTATAATTTATAGTTAGAAAATTTTTGTTTGGTTCTTCTTATTTTTATTTATCTCATTCAATAGTGTATTTTTTCCACATCCTAATCATCTTCCTAAATGCTTTGTGCAATAAAGGAAGTGAGTGTTCTTATGTTATGTAGTGCTATCTCACAGTAGTTTAATTTAATGCATATATATATTATATATAAGGTATCTATTTGTTCAGTAGTTTTTAGATTTTAAAATTGTTTTTTATTATTGAGTTTTAAGAGTACATTGTGTTTATGAATTAGTTATTAATACATGATAATCATATATATTTTCTCTTAGCCTAGTACATGCTTTTGATTCTATCAAAAACATATTGCATAGCAAATATTTTAATTTTAGCAAAATGCAGCTTATTAAATTTTCTTTCATTAATCATGCTTTGATTCTAACTGAATATTCATTGTCAAACCCTACTTTGCAGAACTTTCCATGTATTTTATACTTAATATATATATAGTTTGAATTTTACATATAGATTCACCTTACCGTGAGTTTTTTAGAAGGTATAAAGTACTTACCTGTTCTTTTTTTTTTTTAATTTTAAAGAGGGTAAAACTAAACACAACAAAACAGAACAAAATGGGACATAAGAAAGCATAACTTCAAATTTAGACAGCCAGAAATCTTCACTGTCTATCATATTGTCTCTTGTTTTCTTCCAAATACTTGTTCATATCTTCACATACAGAGAATTCATACAAAACAACATAGTTAACCTCACAAAAGATGTCCAGATCACTGGTTCCCACTTGCTATCCTGGGGGATGGGGGAAGGTAGGCTCACAACCACTCACCAGGGAGGGGAGTGGTTGCCTGGTTTCCCAGAGCCCCAGGTCCCAGCATGGCGTGGGTCTCAGGAGACTCTGGTGTCTCCCTCTCTGGGCCTCCAAAGCCTGCCACACTCACAGCCACTCACCAGGGAGTTTTCTTTTCACTTTAATGCCCAACTATTTCTTTGCCATTGTTCAGAAGCCTATCTCGTCACAATATTTAATGGCATTTGCATTTTGTCAAGAAAAAAGTTAAAGAATATGTTGCTGTCATTGCAATATTGGAACCTGAATTTAGACACAAACTGCCACTGGGGCATGTTCTTGCCTCTTTACTTTTTATTTTTTCATTCACTGTGTAACTGGGATGCAAGGCACATGCTACTGTATTCATATTGTTAACAATGTTTTATTGTCCTATTTCTGAATTTTCCATGCTTTTCCATTAATATAGACCAGTATTCTTTACCAGTAAGATGCACATCTTATACTAGCACTATAATATGCTTTGATTAGTATGAGTATCCCAACACTGCTATCATTCAATAATGTGGTTTTTTGCTTTTCTAGAAATCATGGAACTTTGTGAGTTTTTGATGGGGAGGGTAATCCAAAATTGTATGAGGAAGAGTTGATCTTTCAACAGTAGCATGTATTCTAATCAATGAACATGTAATATCTCATCATTATTTATCTTTTAATATTTCATCAAGATTTTCCAGTTTCCTATAGATAGATCTTTATTGAGGTCATGCATTTTGTTCTATTTGTGCCAACATATTTCATTATTTTGGTATTATAAATTTTAAAAATTTAAAATTCTACTCATTTGTTGGTTATATATAATTTAATATATATTTATAATATATACTTATATATTATATTTAATATATATATAATTTAATAAATTAATCATTTATATTAATCTTGTATCCTTCATATTTCTTATATTTGCTTATGTTTTATGAGATATTTTGGGATGAGTTTTGTTTTATGATTATCTCTGTCTTCTACCTATTATTCTTCTAAAAATACATTTTTATTGCCTCTCTTTAAACTATAGATACCTTATTTATTGTACTAACTTGGAGCAAAACAAAATGTTTTATATGAATGAATAATGAACAAAAGAACCTTTATTTTTAACTAATTTAAAAATAATTCAGTATTTTTTTAATATCAAATTTCATATTTTGAGATTTATCAGTTTGTTCTTTGTTGGTTTATAAATTTTAAATCTACACAAACTTTGATGAGAATTTTATCAACATTGAGTGTTGGATTTTCTCAAATGCATTAATCTGACCAAATTAATATGATTAGATGCTTTTGTTTCCTTTCTGTTGGTGTAATCGATTGCACTGATTGATTTTCTGGTACTGATCAATACTGCTACTAAAATAAATATTACATACTCTAAATAAATTATTGTTTTATACTATTTAAGATTCAATTTGCTGATCTTTTGTTAAGTATATTTCTATCTATATTTTGAGAAGTGCTTGTCTGTAGTTTTTCTTTCATGTTCCCTATGGCTTTGTTATTAGAATGTTTCCATTATAGAATTAATTGAAAAGTATTCCTTCTACTTTGGTTTCTACAGGAGACTGTGAATAATTTGTATTATTTTCTCTTTAAAAGCTTGGTATATTTCATCAGCAAAATCATCTGGGTTCAATATCCTCTTTTTTAGCATATGTGCTGCTGAAGCAAGTACTACTATCTTGTTTTATAAAGGTTATTAATTAATGATTTTTATAGATATAATCCTATTCAGATTATACACTACACATTCTGAAATTTTTTATGATTCATTTTTTTAAGTAACTGATGCATTTCACTTGTGTTATCAAACTTGGGGAGATTGAGATATTTGTAGTAATCTTGTATTACTACAAAATAGATTATACCTGCAAGCTCATACCAACCTTCATGATAATCCTGCTTTTGATTTTTATGTGGATCATTTTGACATGTCTTTTAGTTCATTCTAGATTGAATATGGATAAATTAATATTTCAGATATTCAGACTTTTTAAGAAAATACCTTTTGGTTTGGTGTTTTTTCTATTGTTTCCTGATTTTAACTTTAGAGGACTGCTGCTACAATTATTATTTCTTTTCACTTGCTTATTTTAGCCTTAAATTACTATTCTATCTCAGTTTCCTCTTGTTGATGTTTAGGTTTTTTGATTTATGCCTTTCTTGGTATATCCATTTAATACTATAAATCCCTCCATAGAACATTTGCTTTGTAGACTGCATCTTGTATTGATAGGATATATATATATATATATATATATATATATATATATATATATATATTATGTTTTAACTTTCTGAGAAGACTTCTGAGTTCCTGTCTGTGATACTCAAACATTTGTTGCATAATGTAAAAGTAGTTGAGAATTTTCAGATTTTTCAGTTACTACTTTTTATATTAGATTTTACCCTAAAGGCATACTTCTCATTATAAATTGATTTAACAAAATCTATCCCTGTGACACCTGAATTTTGACTGAATAAATTGGAGATCTTAACAATAAAAATGTTCTACTATTTTCTATTTTCTTTCTTCTATTTTTCAAAAGACAGAATATTCCTTGTAAGCCTTTTACAAATAGATACTATTAGAGTGTGATTTCTAAAGACTGTAGTTCAGTCTAACACAGTGGACTGAAAAAAAAATTACACTGTTTTATTCCTAAATTACTAAATTGGATTTTAATTTAAAATAATACATATTTATGCTTTATAAGATAGATTTTATGCTCCCCTTCTGTCCTGTATAATTTTTGTCACTCACTAATTTGAAACATTAGTTTCTAAATCCATTTGCTGAAAGGGAGCACGGGGGTTACAGTTCCCTGAATATTCAATGCACTTTTTCATCATTATTTCCAGAGCTTTGCCATTCCAAATTTTTATAATAAGACTTAGAAGTCTTCTATTTTCATCAGTAGAAATCTGAGAAGAATTCAGTTTGCTCAGAGTTTTTCTCCTTTCTAGCTTAATGAATTTAAGTTTTAATAATTTCCTGTTTACGGAAAAGACAAGCACAGAATAGGATGCATCGGTATAGATTGTCTTGCTGTTAAGCAGTGTCCACTACTGCTACCATCTTGGACCAGTGTAACCATCTTGTTAATGCTAATGAATACATTTTCATGTAGTATTTTAATGAAAGACTCCAGTTTACAAAGGTTCACTCTGTTGGGACGTTCTATGAGATTTGACAAACACATGTCACTGTTCACCATTATCATATCATACAAAAGTTTCAGTAAATTATTCTTCTTTAAAATTTCCCTAAGCTCTACTCCTTATCTTTCTCTTTGTCTTCAGCAACCTCTGATACAAAGTTATTTTTTTATTTTAAAGATAAAAACAATAAAACAATAATACAAAATTTCAAAACAAGATAATAGAGGAAGAATTGTAGCAGGCAACTGAGTTAGTCAAAAATATTACAGGCAGTGAGATAAGATTGGTTCCTCAATAGAGCCAGAGCTGACACCTGGAAATTGCAGGAAGACAGACACCTCCTGCTGTGGGCCAGGCCTCAAGACAAAGGATCAAACAAATGCATCCACATCCTAAAGACTGATATTCTAATTAGTTCCCTCTCACCCTGGAGGCACTATCCCATCCTTCTAGGGGAAAGGTCACAGCTCCAAGAATACCCACTTACTATGTGACTTGCTTTCCCATTTGTTCTTAAAGTAATCAATTTTACCTGAACTACTGATCTTATTGGCTAACTATAGTTATGTCCCACCTTATGCCCATCTGCTTTGTGAGTTCCCAGTCTTCCCCTACCTTGAACCCATGGTTTTACTCTATAAAAGTCCCTGGAAAAGACAGAGCCCCAGGCAACCTGCTTGGGACCCCCTTTTGTCTCTCTCCAGACAGGAGCTTTCTCTCAATAAAGATATTCCACTCTTCACCTCTACTGTTCCTAAAATTCATTCTTTGATTTTAGAGAACAGGAACTTGGACATAGTAGGTCAGGAGTATCGTTCTCTTATATCAAAATCGTTAATACATTGTGTATTGTTATCTTCATAGTTGCTTAAAGTACAAATATAGACATGAAAAATTAAACAATATGCACAAAAATTCTTTTCAATGAACTAATGGATATTAGTAATATGAGTATTTAACTATCTTAAGTACACTATCTTAAATACTTAAATACTTAATACTACATATATATATATATTTTTTCCCCTTCCTTTTCCCCTTTGTCATCTTAGTTTCTCTTTCCTTTTGGACAGTTTCTTCCCATTTCACAGTATCTGTTGTACATTTTGGGTCATATTTACCCTTTTAGCATCTTATGCTAGAGAGACAATATGATGTTTACATATGCAAGTCTGATTTATTTCACATATCTATAAGATTCAAGTTTATCTGTCTTTATAGAGTGTCTTAGTTACTTTTTATTCATTGCTGAGGCAAAAATAACTGATGCCCAAAGTTGGGAAAGGAAAGGTTTATTTCTTACAGTTTTTGGAGGTTTCATTCCATACTCAGGTGGCTCCATGGCAGGGTGGTAAGGTGAGGCTGCAGTCATGGCAGCTGCAAACAGCAAGGGGGAATCCAGCAAGAGAGAGAGAGAGACAGACATGCCTTCTTCCCGTCATTATATCACATCCTGGCTCCACCCCTAGGCTAGGTGTAGCACTCAGACCCCAATCCAAGCACTGAACAATGAACCAATCACAAATGCATAATGCAAAGGGATGAGGCTTGGGGGCCACTGACATAAACCATGACATTCCACCCCTGCCCCCAAACACTCCTGCACATCCTTATAAAAAAGACATTTAGTCCATCTCCAAGAGTTGCCAAAGTCCAAACATTTTCAGCATTGCTGAGAAATTCAAGTCCCAAGTCTTCTCCAATATCAATGGCAAACTCTTAACTGTAACCCCCTGTACAAGTGAAACAAGGTTAAACATTTCCAAAATGCAAAGGCACAAGATAAACATTACAATTCCAAAAGTTACAAACAGGGGATTATAAAGTGTTGGAAACAAAGCAAGTCCAACATCCAGCAGCATGAACATTAAGTCCTTGAATTTCATGCTCAGCATTTGAAGCAATCTGGTTGCAAGCTCTAAAACGCTTGGGTGATTCCACCTGCAGGGCACTTCCAGGGATTTCAGCTCCCACAGCTTCTCTCTTAAACTTTCTCTGCTCAGTTTTTGTGACTTTCCTTGGATGATCCACATTTCTGTCTTTTCCAAATTTTGGGGATCTCCACTGCACCTTTGGCTTCACTCTTACATCTTTACATATTGCCCTTTCAGGGGCACACTGCTTGGCTGCCCAGGCCCATTGCAACCAAAGTGGAAGCTGTCTTACCCTCAGAATTTGTGCATTTTCCTTGCACCTAAAATCAGCACCATATGGATGCCACCAAGTTTTACTGCCAGCTGGAGTAGTAGCCAGGCATTTCTCTCCCTTGGTTGTAGGGGTCCAGTGCTTGTATCACTGACCTCTGTGAACCTGATTGTGAAGAAAAGCTTCTCTATGTTGGCAACATTCTGGAGCCTCATGTGGCCTCTGTTGCAATTCTGGGGCATGGATGGTGCTCTGCAGTTTTCTCCTCTGAGCAAATTTTTTCACATTTTTAGTTTTGAGGCTGCAAGGGATGGAGACCCGCTGCTTCTTGGGATGCCAAGTGGCCATCTTTTTTATCTCTGTTTCTTTTCAGCAATCAAAGTCTCAGCTATATCTTTACAATTCACAGCTTTACTGGAGTTTTCCTTTTGGCCAAGGTCACAGCATTTTAAATTATCCTATTGGGCTTTTTGCTCTTGATTTGCAACATAATGCTGGCTAAATGCCCCCAACAATAACCATGCCACAGCCTCAACATTTAACTGCCTTGAAATTTCCTTTGCCAGATTAATCAGTCCATTGCCTTTAATCTTGGTGTCAGGCAAAGATTCTGGGCATGAGCAAAATGCAGACAAATTTTCTGCCAAGCCATAACACCTATTGTGGGAAGTCCAATAACCGACACAGTCCTTCTTTCCAGCAGAAACCTCCCAAGCCTGGCCTTCACCATCAAGCTTTCTATCAGCCTTCTTGCCTCCTGAGCTCTGACCAGAATCTCCTCTACAGAACAGAGTCTAAGCTATTTCAGCTCTATGCATTCAGGCAATATGTTTGAACCTTTCCAAACTCTTCCCACAAGCCATTTCCAAAGCCTCTCAAAAAACATGGTTAGGTATAGTCACAACAATGACCCGACTCCTCAGTACCAAATTCTTAGTTACTTTTTATTCATCGTGGAGACAAAATACTGATGCCCAAAATTGGGAAAGGAAAGAGAAAGAAACCATACACGGTTGGTTCCATGGCAGGGTGGCATGGCAGGGCCACAGTTCATGACAGCTGCAAACAGCAAGGGGAAACCAGCAAGAGAGAGAAAGATATGCCTTCTTCCTGCCATTACATCACATCCTGGCTCCACCCCTAGGCCAGGTGTAGCGGTCACACCCCAATCCAAGTGCTACACAATGAGCCAATCACAAATGCATAATGGAAAGGGATGAGGCTTGGGGGCCACTGACAAAAACCATGATGTAAATGAAGAGTACTCAATTGTATAAAAATATATTTTTTAGCCATTCCTTGGTTGTTTGCCATTTGGGTTGTTTCCAAGATTAGCTATTGTAAATTGTGCTTCTATAAACATGGGTGCATATATGTTGATGGAGGATGATATTTTTAATTCTGCTGGTTAAAAAGCCTAGAAAAGGAATAGCTGAGTTGAATAGGACTTTTAATCTTAGGGGGTTTTTTAGGAATTTCCACACTAATTTCTGCAGTGGTTGCTCCAGTCTGCATTCCCACCAACAACTGTTCCTTTTTTCCCACAGTCCCACCAGCAATTGTTATTGATTGATTTCTTGATGCTAGTCATTCATTCATTCTGAAGTGAGATGGAATCTCAGTTTTCTTGTAATTTGTGTCTCTCAAATGACCAATGAAGATGTACATTTTTTCATATATTTGTTTGCTATGTGTATTGCTTCATCTGCAAATTTATCTCAGATACCCATTTTTGGATTGGGTCTTTGAATTTGTGAGTTCTGAGTTTTTTCAATTCATTATGTGTTTCAGCCTTTTGTCTGAGAGACAATTGACTAAAGTATTTTCCCACTTTGTGGGTTGTCTTTTCACTCTGTTGGTTATTTCTTTTGATATAAAAAGCTTTTTATTAGTATGAGATTCCAGTTGTTGATTTTTCAAAGTATTTCTCATGCAGTTTGGGTTTGATGAACTCTCTGTCCATAACTATGTCCTCAAGATTTCCATCTATTTTCACTTCCAGTAGATTTAGAGTTTCTGTTTTAATATGTAGATTTTCATCCATTTGGACTTTAGTTTAGTACATGATGATAGGCAAGAGTCTAATTTTAATCTTCAGCATGTATAGAGTGAATGTTTCCAGCACAATTTATTAAAGAGGCTATCTTTCTTCCAGTGAACACATTTGGCCTCTTTTAAAGAAGTATTTTTTACTGTCTGTATTCTTCAAGTTCCAAGTATCATCAATATGGAGTTACACAGTAGGTAAAATGAATATTTTCTTTCACTTAGCAATGTGTATTTACATTTCCTCTGTAAGTCACGTGCTTTCATCAGTAATATTCCACTGTTTCCATAATTGACAGTTCATGCATACACTACTGAAAGACATATGTGTTGCTCTCAAGTTTTATCAGTTATGAGTAAAGCTGTTATAAAAACCCTTATGAACGTTTTTGTGTGGACAAATATTTTAAACTTGTTTTGAGTAGATATTAAAGTATCAGGTGGCTGGATCAAAAGGTAAGATTATATTTAACTTAGTAAAAAGAAGAAGAAGAAAAACTTCAGGGCTGTGCAACTTTACCCTTGCAGCTGTGGATAATACTTTATACAGCTTCACACTGGCACATTTTAAGCTCTGGTACAATTCAAGTCAAACTGGTTCTCAGAAAATACATTTCTCTTGGCATCAAGTGTTTGTGATGAAATTCACACAACTATGTAGTCCTCGGCCATCTCCCACAGAAACACTCTACAGTTATTCCCTAGGAATTTTTCTTTCAACACAGTCTTTGTTCAATTTCTCTGTAGCTGGCTGTACCCTGTTGGGGCATTGGCTTCTGTTCCAAGTAAAATGAGATTTTCTGTGTTCCTCTGTGTCCCATTTCAGAAGCAGTGTGGCTTATCTAGTGTGTCTAAGAAAATATATCTGAGAAGAGTAGATTTGTAGTTTATGTGATATTTTTCTAGTGAGGATGGGGCAGTGGCTTCTCAGATAATTTTATGTGACAATTTCAGAACTTTTAATTTCTACCTTAATATGATTTTACATTGTGGCAAAAGATTAAACACATAGATTAGACCCAACTGAAATGAGCCAGCATTCTCCACATTTCCTATGATCTCAAAGGCATTTAAAATCTTACTGCAATGTTAAGATGTCATTTGGCCTAATGGTTCTGTCTTCTCTGCTGCCTCTGAATTAAGCAAAGTTGGATTGGGGAAATTGACAGAATATTTGAGGCCTTTGATTTCTAGAATATAATTTTAACCTCACAAAGCTACTGAAAGCATTTCTCTGTTTTTCTTGGAGGAACAATATTCCTTTTACTGTTTGAAACCTAACCCAGCATATGGAGAGTCAGTTTTTCCAGCATCACTTACTAAAAAGATTATCTTTCTTGCAATGAATGTGTTCATCCCCTTCATCAAACATAAGGTGGCTGAGTGTATTTATAGCTGTTGTTGTATCTTCTAATCTATTCCATTGAACTTCAGGTCTGTTTTTATTCCAGTACCATGCTAATTTTATTACAAGAGCTTTGTAGTATAGCTTCAAGTCAGGGATTGTGATGCCTCCTGCCTTGCCCTTGTTGCTTAGAATTGTCTCTGCTACTTTAGGTCTCTTCTGGTTCCAGATGAATTTTAGGAGTGATATCTCTAGATCTATGAGGTACACTAGTGGTATTTTGATTCAGATTGCATTAAATCTATATAACAATTTTGGGAGAATGAACATTTTCACAATATTCATTCTTCCTATCCATGAATAAGGGATGTCTTTACACTTTCTGAGGTCCTCCTCAGTTTCTATTTTCAGGGTATTATAATTTTCCCTGAATAGATCTTTTATTTCTTTCATTAGATTAATTCCTAAGTATTTCATTTTTTTGGATGCTATTGTGAAGGATGTGGCTTCTCTTATTTCTTTCTCAGCAAGTTTGTTGTTTGTGTAGAAGAATGTTATTGATTTTTTATTGTTGACTTTGTATCCAGATACATTACTGAATTCAGTTATTATACCTAGAAGTCTTTCAATGGAGTTTTGGGGATCTTCTATATAAAGCATCATGTTATCTGCAAATAATGATAATTTATTATTCTTTTCCTATCCTTCTTTTATTTTCTCTCTTGTTTAATTGCTCTAGCTATTATTTCCAGTACTATACTGAATAGGAATGGTAATAATGGAAATCCTTTTCTTCCTCCTGATTTTAGAGTAAATGCTTTCAAATTTTGGCCATTTAATATGATACTGGCTGTTAGTTTGTCATAGATGGCTTTTATCATATTGAGGTGAAGACCATCTATTCTGATTTTCTATAGGGTTCTAGTCATGAACAAGTGTTGGACCTTTTAAAAAGCTATTTCTACATCTATAGACATGACCATGTGATTCTTATTTTTGGCTCTATTGATATGGTGGATTAGATTTATTGATTTGCTTATGTTTAACAATCCCTGCATTCCTGGAATGAATTCTATTTGGTCATAATATATAAACTATACACATGCATATCACCATGCACTAAAGTTAAAATGGATCAAAGATCTAAATATTAAAACAGAAACACTAAATATCCTGGAAGACAAAGTACATAGAAATCTTGAAGACATAGGCATAGCAGAGAATTCATGAACAAAAATCAAACTGCTTGGGAAATACTTCCCAAAGTCAATAACTGGGATCTTGTCTTCTTAAAAAGATTTGCATGTCAAAAGAAATCTCCAACACAGTGAAAAAGAAACCCATGAATTTTGAAAAAAATCTTAGTCAACTGCCCCTCAGACAAATAACTTCTGTCTAGAAAATATAAAGAATTTTAAAAAATCAGACCCTTGAAATTCAAAGACCAATCCAAAATTGGGCATCTGAGATGAATGCAGCTCTTAGATGAAGAAATACAAATGGCAAATAAATACATGAAAAAATGTTCAGCATCATTGGTCATTAGAGAAATGCAAATTTAAACTACACTGAGATTCCATATCACTCCACAAAGAATGGCCAGGATAAAGAAAACTGCCAACAAAAAATGCTGGAGAGGCTGTGAGGGAAAAAGGAACTCTTCTGCACTGTTGGTAGGAGTGCAGACTGGTGCAACCACTGTGGAGGTCAGTCTGGAGGTTCCCCAAAATGCTGGGATTGGAAGTCCCATTTGATCCAGCTATTCCACTTCTAGGCATATTCCCACAAGAATTGAAAACATATCTCAGTGATATAAGTGCACTCATGTTTATAGCAACATAATTTGTAATATCCAGGTGTTGGAAACAACCTAAATGCTCATCAACTGAGGAATGGATAAAAATGATGTGATACTTTTATACAATGGAGTACTACTCAGTTATAAAGAAAGATCATATTGAGCTTCTTATAGGTAAATGGATGCAACTTAAGACCATAGTCATAAGTGAAATAAATAACTCTCATGTGTAAATAGCATATTGTATCCTTTGTGTAAGAAATGTTAAGAGTGTATAAGATACAAAATCCCCAATAAATAATATGAAATGTAAAATCTTGTCAAAGGGAAAAAATAATATCTCAGGTAAAAAGAGAAAAAAAGAAAATAAAAACATCTAAATTTGTATAAACACACAAGATAGCTAAAATGATTGTGCCACAAATCCTATTAGTTCTTGGAATGAAACAGTTAAGATTCATAGTATTGGATCAGTTTTTGCATGTTTGCGTCTGGTGATCCAAGGAACTCTTTTGAAGATCACTATGTAAACTTAGTTATGTTCCTACCACCTTGTTTTGATGGCCTATCTCTTCATTGCTTTGGGTTCTTTGCTATTGTTATTTACTTGTCTTTTTTTTTGTTTATTGTTTTTCTAGTTACTTGTTTTGTTTTGTTTTTCTCTCTAATGCAGAAAGGATACATATACATTTAGAGGCTTATACATGCCTAAAACTTCTCCTAAATAGTTTATGAGAATTGATTATATTATGCATGATGATATGAACAGCTACTTTGAAGAAAAGTGACACTATGGTATCCATTGTTGATTTCCTGTCATCATGCTGTGAAATCCAGTAATGCTTTTACTGTTTCTTTAGAGTGATTTTAGTCTGTTTTGTATTATTGAATTTCAACATACATAAAGGTATGGACAACTATTTTGAAGAGAACAAAAGCCATTAGAGTAGCCATTGTTGATTTTCCTATTGTCTGGTTTTGAAGGTTTGTAATGCCTTCATTAACTCTGTCTGATCAGTTTTATACTATTTTGTTTTGTATGAATTCACTGTGTGTGAAGATATTGACAACTATTTTTAAGAAAACAAGAGACCTTATGATTACCACTGTTGATCTCCTGTTGTCTTGCTTTGAAATCTCTGTCATTTACGTTGTTTTCTTCTGATCTGCTTCATTCTGTTGTTATGCTTTGTTTTATCATTCTTAAAATTGAAAATTTAAAAAACCTAGCTTCTGTATCAAATGAGCTAATACTTTCAAGAACTTTATTGATTAACAACATGGCTAATTCTGAGGGTGGTGGTACATCCTTGTAATCCCATCACTCAGGAGGCTGAGGCAGGATGCCCACCATGAACTGTAGACTAGCCTGGGCTATATGAGTGAGTTCAATTCCTTCCTGAACTATTTAGTGAGAACCTGTCCCAAAAATAAGACAAAACCAAACCAAACAAAAATAATAACATGGCTAAGAAGTGAATATTAGAAGTCCTCATTTCAAATTCATTTATTACAAAGTGCAAATAGTCTTTTGACCTGTGGATTCTTCATTTATCTAGTTCCATTGCTTCCTAACATGCTTAAAATATTTTTCTTTTGTTTTTGCAATTTTTTTATCTTGATAGATTTTGTTTCAAGATCATTGATTAGCTATGGTACAATAAATCTCACATATAAATAGATATTTCCTTTTTTGTCATTTTAAAATCTATTTCACTAGTTAGAAAATTGTAGGCTGACATTTATTAAATTTTTAAAATTTAGAGTTGTCCCATGATTGTCATTTTGCTCCAACTGTTTCTTTTAATGCTTATTTTTTTATTTCTCACTGTATTTGTGATTTATTGTTTATTTTCAGTTTCCACAAGAGTTGTTAGGATATTTTTTAAACTTGTTCTTTCTTACCTTTTTATCACTATATATTTACAATATATAATACTTAATTTCATTGTGGGGAATTAGCATATATGATTACCAAATCCTGGTCCTTTTTTAGTTCTTTCTTTATTTTGCTAAAGCATTTCAGTTTATTAGGGATTGGTTAATTTTAACATCAGTTTTTTAAAATCCTTTACCACTGTCTCTTCTTTAAAAAAAAATTTTATTTAAAGAGAAAAAACAAAAAAGTAAACAACCAAACAAAACAGAAAAAGGATAGCAACAATACAGAATTCTAAAGGCAAAAAAATGAAAGAACCACAAAAACAACAACAAAACAAAAACAAAAACAAAAACAAAAAACACTAAGAAATCACCACTTGATAGGTTACATACTGTCATCATTGGAAATAGTTGTTCAAGTTACAAAATTAAAGCACACAAAGTAGACATTCAAACAGTGAGACTATTAACAGTTCTGCTCAACAATCCAACAAAAACAGTAGTATGGTCATCTATCTTATACACTTATACATTCAGTTATATCCTTTAGAGCACTTTCTTTTATATATATATATATATATATATATATATATATATATATATATAAAGAATATATATATTTACATATATTTATATATATTTATACATATAAATATATATTATTTATATATATATTTTATATATATTTATATATATAAATATATATTTTTTAAAAAATTTTATTTTAAAGGGAGTAAAATTAAACACAACCAAACAGAACAGAACGGGACCTAAGAAAGCATAAATTTCAAAGCTATACAACCAGGGATCTTCACTATCTGTCTCCTGTTTTCTTCCAAATGGTTGTCCATATCCTTGCATATGGGGAGCTCATACCAAATACCATAGCCAATTTTTCATAAGATGTGTAGTTAACTGGTTCCCACTTGCTAAGGGGGAGGCGGGCATGGGACAAGAAGACATGAGATGTCTGATTCTCAGCCTGCCCATCGGCAGGATTACAGCCGCCCCCAGAGGGGGGAGGAGTTCCTTGTTCTCCCGGCACCACAAGTCAACTGCATGGTGCAGGTCCCAAGGTGCCAGGGTCTCTCTCCTTCAGGCTGCCAAAAGTCGGCCACAGTCACAGCCAACCCCCCCAGAGAGGGGTGGAGCTCCTTGTTCTCCCAGCACCCTGAGTCAATCACACGGTGCATGTCCCAACACACCAGGGTCTCTCTCCTTCAGGCTGCCAAAAGTCGGCCACACTCACAGCCAACCCCCCCAGAGAGGGGTGGAGCTCCTTGTTCTCCCAGCACCCTGAGTCAATCACACGGTGCATGTCCCAACACACCAGGGTCTCTCTCCTTCAGGTCGCCGAAAATCTGCCACACTCTCAGCCACCCCCCAGAGAGGGACGAGCCCCTCGCTGTCCCAGCCAACCCCAAGCCAACTGCATGGTGCAGGTCCCAAGGCGCCAGGGTCTCCCCCCCGCAGGCCCCCCAAAGTCTACCACACTCACCTGATATTTCTTTCTGATGAATTGACCATTACATTTCCAAAGCTCTGAAATGGCCATCAGACCACAGAAAGAATTCTCTTTAGTCTCCTGTTTGAAACAAGCAGCTACAGCAATCTTCTGGCCTTGCTTCAGGGCCATTACTACTGTCTCTTTAGATATAACTTGCATTCAATCCTCTCTCCTCTGCTCTTCTGATACAAATATTATGCATGTTAGATTATTTTACAGTGTTCCACATCTGCCTGCCTGTGTTCTTTCCTTCCTTTCTTCTTTTGTTCCTTCCTTCCTTTATTTCTGCTTTCTTTCTGTTTTCTTCATGTATTATTGAGGATTTAACCCAGGGCCTTTGCACTGAGCTATATCCATCTCATTATTGTCATTATTTTAGTTGAGACAGTGTTTTGCTAAGTTACTAAATTGCAAAGATTGGACTCAGACTTGTGATCTTCTTGCTTCATCAACCCTGTAGGCATGTGCCATCCACTTTGACTTATTTTTATTGAAAGAAACTTCTAATTTTATCTTCCTAAGTTTGTAGTAATAAATTGTCACAAAATAGCTTTCTAAAAACAATAATCACAGTATTTTGTCAGTATGATGGATACAAGTTTGAAATGCCAATTACAGCATGGTTAGTTTCTTCTGAGTGCTGTTAAGAATAATAGATTTCATACCTCTGTGGCAGCTTCTGATGAAAATTTCAGAAAATTATATTTGAAATTTGATAGTGCACAGCTTGTATCTTTCCAGTATTTCAGTCTTGGTTTCCATCTTTAAATAACATTCTCCTTTCACATTACACAGCTTGTCAGCCCCTGTCTCCCTTGCATTTCATAGAGACACAGGTCACACTGGATAAAGGTCCTGCGCTACTTCATCATCATTCTCTTTTAGCATATTACATCAATAATAACCTTATTTTTAAATAAGATGGCATTATAAGGTACTGAGAGTTAGGTATGCAACACACCATTTCGATGGTTTAAAATTTTACTTACCTTATTTGATAAATTTATATTTGATAATTGTTAGAAGTATAGTAATTTTTTATAGTAAGTTTTTAAAATCTTCCATTAATTAAAATTTTGGTTATTACCCTTAATAGATTATGATTCTTTAGCTAAAACCTGTACATTTACTTTTTTTCTCTCATTTTAGCTATTTTCACACATAACTGTGTTTGAAGTTGCTACCTACATATTTCATTATTTAGATTAAATAAATTGTCTTTTTTCCTTTAATTTTTGATTTATGTATTAGAACATATCCTTCCTTGAAGAATTTTTAAAGGAAACCAGAGCACTGTACAAATTATTTTGGAGTCTGTGATCCCTAGAAATAAAATTCAGGACAAAGAGCTCTTATCAAAAAAATCTTAAAAAGAAAGTATTGATTTAAAATAAGAAACAGAATGGAGTAGCAAATATATGCTTCCATTAGTGTCTAGCCTTGTTGTGACCAATAGGAAAAGATCTCAGAAATATATCTTGTATTGCCTTGTTGGATTCTGAGTCAAATCAAAAATGGCTCAACTTTTTCCTTTTCTTTCTGACCATCTGGGAATGTGTGTGGACTGACAACTGCAGCTGAGAATGTTGTTGATGCCCTGCACCTGCTCCCAGGAGCTACGAATGTGGACCTCAGTATGTTATGGTGGGTGAGACTCCAAAGAGCATCTACCACAGACATTAAAGCCTATATTATTGTTTTTAGAAGAAAGGCCATTTTTTCCTCTACATCACAGGCAGAATGATTCATTTTAACTTTTCCAAGATTCACCTTAGTTCATGTTAAACTTCAATTTTGACAAGAATGAGTGTCACATTAGCTTGCCACTTTTTAATTTCCAGCACCTTCAAAACCTTTAATTGCCTGAGTTATGTTGTGCTCAAGGTCTAGATCCATGTCTAGTCCTACTCTAAAATCTTTGACTATTTAATATAATCAAAATTCAGAAAAAAATATTTTCTATTTTAGAACTTTAAAGTAAAAGTTTGTATTTGTCATCCACCTGGCTTTAAAATTGGAAAAATGTCTTAATAAGTATGTGCTTTTTTCTCTCAACTCCTCATTACTTCTCTTTCTAGCTCAAAATTAGCAAAGGCCTTCAATATTTTGCTCAATAATTCTACTGTGCCCAGGAAAATCTATGTTTTCAGTTTACTGAAAATGATAAATATTACCAAGGACCTTGTTATGGTTTGTGTTTGGATGCCCTGCCAAGCTTCATGCAATCATGGACACAGCTGAATCTGGTGTTCATGATTGGTTCATTGCCTAGCACTGGGATTGGTGGTGTGAGTGCTACACCTTCCCAGGGGCAGAGCCAACATACAGTGTAAGGACAGGAAGAAGGCTGTCTTCTTTCTTGTGTGTGGTTCATGCTGCTTACTGTTTATGATGACCATTAAGAGCACCCCTGCCTTGCCACCCTGTCTTGGAGCCAGCTGGGAATGGATTGAAACCTCCAAAATTGTAAGAAATAAATCTTCCCTTGCTTCATTTTGGGCATCAGGTTTTGTCTCAACAATGAGAGAAAAGTAACTAAGACAGACCATAAGGAAAAAAAGGTATGTCAAGCTAAATAATAAAGCTACTCAATTAGAAATGAGGAATAAATTCTTACTCAGGAGAAAGAAAAAATAAAAAAGTAATTGCTGTTTCAGGCTTCATTAATATATAATTAAAAGTGAACATAAGCATAATAAAAAATGAAAATAGAGGAAAAAGAGCCATATTGTTACAGGCAGTTGAGTTAGTTCCAAATACTATAGGCAGTGAAACAAGGCTAGATCCTCAAAGGAGGCAATACAGAATCCCAGATACCTTGAAACTGTTGGGGAGAAAAACACCTACTGCTGTGGGCCAGCCTCAAGACAAAAGATCAAACAAATTCATCCATACCCTAAGGACTGATATTCTAAATAGTTTCCTATCATCCTGAGGAAGTCAAGAGTCACCATCCCTACCCACTAAGGAAAGAATCACTCTAAAAATGTCTGCTTTCTACATGACTCACTTCCTTATTTGTCCCTAATTTAATCAATTTTACCTGAACTATTAATCTCTTGGCTAACCATAGTTCTGTCCCACCTTATGCCTGTCTGCCTTGCAAATTCGCAGTTTTCCCCACATTGAACCCATCTCACCCCATGATTTTACTCTATATATATGAAATCCAGTTTCTAAGGACTTTTATAGAGTAAAATCATGGGGTGAGATAGAGTCCCTGGCAACCCACTCGGGACCCCTTCAGTCTCTCTCTCAGATAGAAGCTTTCTTTCTCTCAATAAAATATATTCTCTTCTTAACCTTTATTGTTTCTAAAATTCATTCTTCAATTTTAGAGAACAAGAGCTCGTACCAGATATAGTAGGTAGGGAACTTCATTCCCCTATATCAATATGGACATAAAGCATGGGTAAACTGCAATAAAAGATAAAATTGGGAAATTTAGCTGGAAAGAACTTATAGAAGGATTAGATTGTTAATGAGAATTTAATAAGTTTAAATATATGAAAGCTTAATATTTTTTAATAATTCCTAAAGTTGTCAACACATCACAAATTAGACTGTAAAAAATTAGTTCTAAATATTCAGCTAAGATCAGAACTACAATTTTTTTTAATTTTGTTTAGAAAGAAAAAAAACCAACCAAACAAAACAGAAAAAAAGGTAGCAACAATACAGAATTCCAAAAGAAAAAAAGAAAAGAACAATAGCAACAACAACAAAAAAAACCCACTAAGAAATCACTAGTTGATAGATTACATACTGTCATGATGGAAATAGTTGTTCAAGTTACAAAATTAAAGCATACAAAGTAGACATTCAAACAGTGAGACTATTAACAGTTCTGCTCAAGAATCTAACAAAAACATATATGGTCATCTATCTTCCACACTTAAACATACATGCAGTTATATCCTTTAGAGCACTTTCTTTTGCTCTCTCTTTTGCAGTAGCAATTATGCATTTTGGGTTTTTTTACTCCTACAATTCTTACTACTTTTTTATTTTAAAGAGAATAAAACAAAAGAGGGCAGAACAAAGCATATCAGAACAGAACAACATAAGCAACACAACACTTTACAATAAGACAACCGGACATTAACAGTAGCTGTCAAAATATCTCTTTCTCTGCTATAGTTGAGCAGTTTCAGATAGAATAATGTCAAACAAAACACAATAGTATAAAACCGTTTAAGAGAATGAAAGAATTAAAGGACATTCTGAACTGAATAACCATAATCAATGGCTAATATAATATCTCATTTTGAATAAAAAGATTTGTTTATACTATCAGATATATTAAAATCCCAATAAGACACAACATGATAGAACCGATGGTAATAGCAGAGTAGAAGCATGGTAGGACTTCTAAGGAAGATGATATTAAATCAGCAATGGCTGCCATAATGTTTTATTTTCTTCCAAACCACTAGAACTACAATATTTTTGATCATTACTGGAAACATATAGAATCCAAAATGATGAAAAATATCTATTTGAACAGTGACAAACAGATATATAAATTTCTTATGTAATCTTTAATAAGAAAAATATTACTAAAAATATATACCTTAATATAAATGATGCTGAAAGCTCCTAAAAATGTGTACTGTCTAATTTTCATGTTATCATGAATTGCTGCTGGTTCGTGTGTCTTCTTGTTAAAATAATGTTCCTTTTTTCTTTTGTACATTATGGTCACATCTTTTTTTATGGCCATATTTCTAATATCACATTAATAAAATATGATAAGAATTGATGGATCAATCTGCATTGCTTTGGTCTTTTAAAATGAATTTATTTGCTCTAGAGTTTCCCTCTTTCTTTCTTCTATAGTATTACTGTGACTTATGTTCAACAGGAAACTAAACTCACCTTTCCTGGTCATGTCCAACCCAGCTTCCCACCTCACTGTAACACTGACCTGACTTCTGCAAGGGTACAGACTCTTTCAGGTTTGTGAATGAGCTTAAGACAAAATCACTTCTTATCTTAAAAAGAGATCTCTTTTAAGTCAGTTTAGACTATTGTCTAAAATACACAAATGTAAAGGAGAAAAAAAATAGATGTTACATTAGCAAAGGCAGGGAACAGAATGTGGATAAGGTTGATATACAGGTTTTGGTTAATAAAGAAAAGGAACCCACAATTCAGGTATGAAGCTTAATTTTTAAGAACTAACAAAAGATTCACATAAAACCAGTCACTGATTGTTTAATGATAAGGTTAGGGGCATGTATAAAATTGGAAAACACTGTGGAAAACAAGTAGAAAAGGAAAACTCAAACATCAATTATTATTTGTTTGCTTACACAATCTACTTTAAATTTAATAATTCATGATATTGAGACTAAATCACTTAGCCTCAGCAATAAGTACAAAAAATTATAATTTGTTTCTCAACTAATTGAAAACACATTAATAATGTATTACTTTCAATATTATCTTCATTGGTTTCTGCTTATTTCTTGAAATTTAAAGTGACTTATGAGAAATATTTTACCTGACCTTCATCATGATTTTATATATTGGAAATAGGTACATAAACATTTATTATTAATGAAAACTGAAAAGTTTTCTTTACATTCATAATGGGATGATTTCTCTTTGATGTCTCTGTTGCTGTAACTGAAAAAGCTCCAGAGATATTATTTATCATTTATTAAGAAATTGTGAATATTTGACTACAGAAATATATTTAAAATCAAAATCTTATCTTAATTCTTATATTAAAAGAAGAAAAACATCCCACTTGTTATGCAATTTTAAAATGTTTCGTATTCCAGAATATAAAAATGCAAATATTTGATGTATGTTATTTAAAATTGATTGACTATGTTACTGAAGAATATATTTAGAAACATTTTTTTGTTGTTGTATTGACAAGCCAGTGTTGTGTTGTAGAATTTTTTGTAGTATTCTTTTGTAGCACTGAAAAGTCAATCTATCCCACAATTTCTTCTTGAACAAGAATGATGAAAATGATTTTATAATGGTCTATAGAGTAAAACATTGTCATTGCATCCTGGAAAAATACCTCCCTAACATTCAGGGAGGCTGAAGCAAGAGGATCACAAGTTAGGCCAAATTTTTCATGTCTATGTCTTGTACCCTTTGAATAACTACTGATATAACAGTATGCACTGTGTTGGTTATTGCTACTTTCCTGCTAGCTTGTTTTGAAACTGTTTTACTGTTATTTTTTAGCTTTTTCTATTTAAAATTTTTTTAAAAAGAATAAAAATCCAAATACAATATCAAGAACAAAAACATAGATTTTTGGGAAATACAATGCATCAGTAAAGCACAAACAATATCAAGGTGGATAATGTGGACAATTAGTAGGGTATGAATTTCACTGTGAAACTAACACTCTAAAACAATTTTTTAAAGGGCAAAAAATTAAGACAAGAAACAAAATTTCAGAGTAGTATTTTCCATATGATTTCTAACATAGAGTTCTCAAATTATTCATTTTTCTATAATTAAAAGCATTATATTGGAAAACTTGTATTTCTGTAGTAAAATTGATTTAATGAATTTGGATTTAAATACTATATTGTTTTACATAAATATTACATATTCAACTATCCTCAATGTTCAGGGTAAAAAGCTTGATTTTTTTTAACTTTTTCACTGAATTTTCTGTTTAGTAAAGAAATATAATTATCACCAAAGCACATAACAATAAAAGTTTAAAAGATGATATTTAACTGTGTCTAACCACCAAATTTATTGCAAGTTTGAAAAAGATATTTCTTATGAAGCCATCGTTATATGCTGCAATTAAATAAATTGTTTCTGTTTATTTATTCATATTAAGTGCTGTCATCAACTGGATTAAACATCCATTATCTAAAGTGCTATTGTGGAATGGCAGAAATTACAATTTAATTTTTAATTGATATGATTTAGACATCATATAGAGCAGACAATTTTCCATGTTTAAAATATGACTTATAAAGCATCTTTGACATCCAGTAAAATTTATATCATTTCTATATTTAAGTACTATTATACACTTTGCAAAAATATTTACCCACAACAACATAGCTGCTTTAACTTCAGTGGTGTGACTTCTAAGTATATTAAGGATATGCCAATTTCCAAACAATGGGTAATCCTGAATACTTATAAGTATGTATGAATCTTTGAGTGAATTTGTATGTTTTTCTTTACTCTAGGAGTATAGTGTACATAAATTTATCTTCAAAATAAATTGAAGTTGAAAAAGCACTTTTGTATGTGAGATGCAAATACAATTGGGCCAAAATCCATATTCATATCTTTCAAACAGTAACAAAATCCAAATTTACTTTTTATCTTTCTTTTCCTTATTGCCCTTTAATAATTATGATCCAATTTCTATAATACTGTATATGGAAAATAATTTTTAAGATTTTAACTCTCTGTTAAAAAAATCTAATTCACATTTTGACTTTCTATGGAATATATTACTTGGGGCTAAATTTATATTTGTATTAATTTTTAAGGATGTTACACACTATAAGCTACTTTATAAAATTCAAAACATCTAGAATGCACTTATTGTCATATTACAAAGGGAAAATATTTTCTGCTATATTAATCATGCCAATTAAACAATTTTTGTTTCCCTAAATACTACTATGTTTGCTAAATATAACTTAGTACAAGGCAAACATAATATTTTAAGTTAGTATAATTTAATACATAAAAGTTGAGTTTTGCTAAATTATTCCATATTCAGTGAGAAAAATCCAATGCTCAGAAATAATTTAGCACCATGAAAACAAATAGCATGCTAAATTATTTTGATCCTTCTTAGCTATGCAAAACAAATAATAAATACCCACAATGCTGATTTTGCTTAGCCATATTTTATTTAAGGTTTTTGTGTACATTTGTTTTGTGTACATATATCTATATCCACTACATTCTTTTATTAAGTTTATCGGTACAGTTAGATATGCACAATGGGAGAGACAAGATGGCGGACTGGTAGGTAGCAGGAGAGAGAACCTCTCTGAGAGAGACAGCTCAAATGCCAGAATAAAACACCCTGGAGAGACCCAAACAAAGAGAGATAGACTCTCACAACCCACGAAGAAACTAAAGCGAAAAAAACCACACGAATATGAGGTACTAGGCCTACTATTAGTGAAGATAAGATCAGTGAGCACAGCACCCTCCTCGAGATGCCTGAATTCCTGCCCGACCTGAACAAGCGATCTGCACCAAAGCGACTGGCTTGAGCCACCGGAGATCGGAGCTGAACAGCCCTGCATGCAGCTCACCGGGACCGGCTCTGCGCGCGACCCACCAAGAGGCACCGTGGATTCCCACCGCAGCCATGCTGCGGTCTGAGGTCGGGGAGCCCAGCAGTTCTTGGGGACGTGGTGAGTGATGGGAATAAGATCCTCCCACAAGAAAGGGGAAACCAACTGGACAACATGTTGGATTTGGGCAGGACAGCCCTAACTCCATAAGGAAGTGACTTCAGCTGGTTACTCCCCTCCCTGAGCGGATTAGTAGAATCTGCTTGGACTAGGCCGCACCCCTGGTGGGGACCCAGTTACTTCCCTGAGATCAGTGCACACTGGCTCAGTGAAGTCCTGCAAAGGTTGACTGGCCCAGAAGGGAGGAGCTAGCACACACTGCCCATGGGTGAACTCTAATCTCTGATAACCAATTGAAGCGCACTAAAGCTCCTAGCCTGCACCCTCTAGAGGAGCCTTAACAAACAAGAAAAGGGGCTGGGAATTACACTGTACACTTGTATGGAAAGAACCAAAAACATGACAAAAGGGAGAAATAAGAAAACACTCCCAGCCCCCAACCCTGAGAACATTGATCCAGGAGAGGTAAATACAAAAGAGATTGAGGGCAGCAAAAATGCAACATCAAACACAGCGTTAGCGGACATAAAGAGATATCTTCAGGACCTTGTAAGTGGGACCAAAACTGAAATATTAGTTGAAATTAAACAAGAGATAAGTAGATTAATAAAAGAAGGGCTGGGCACCTCTCAAGAAGACACAGACAGAAGAATGGAGGAACACAAATGGAGAGAAAAATTTAATGAAGAATTCAGAAAAAACCTAGAATTTATGAAGCAGATTCAAAGGGATCATCAGGAAACTAAAGACTCCATAGAAAGCTGGCAAAACTGCTTGAAAGAAACCAATGTGGGGTCATGAAAGGGACGATCTCTTAAAAATAACAAGGGAGCAGGCAGTAAAGATACAAAGACTGGAAGATGACAAGAGGATCTATAACTTAAGAATAAAGTATGTGAATGAAGAAGCAGGAATCAAACCAGAGGAATTACAAAGGCTATTCACAGAAATTGTTAAAGAAAATTTCTCAAGCATAGAAAAAAGAAATGATATGCAGAAGTATGAAGCATACAGAACTTCAGAAACCTACAACCCAAACAGAGCTATACCCAGACACATAATAATCAAGATCCCAGAAATTCAATATAAGAACAGAATATTAAAAGCCATCAGAGAAAAGAAACAGATCACCTATAAAGGAAAACCCATCAAAATCACAGCAGACTTCTCGACACAGACCATCAGGTCAAGAAGAGCTTGGAGTAAAGTAGTTCAAGTGCTGA
>PVJX010011416.1:0-22515 GCA_004027295.1 Dolichotis patagonum | reverse complement strand
CTGAAAGTAATTCAGTCTCCAGCCCAGATTGATGTATCCTGCAAAACTCTCTCTAGAAATTAATGGAGAAAAAAGATGCTTCCATGACAGAGGAGCTAGGAGAATTTGTGACCACCAGTCCAACCCTACAAAAAATACTGAAGGACATTCTAGGGAGAGAGAACAAGAATACAAGCATTTTCAGGAACAGTGGCAGAGAGGCCTCAGTGAATGAGGCACACAGTGGAGTGGAAGAGAAAAATAGACTATCAATGGCATAAAAACAGAAAAGCAGAAATGAGGCAGAGAAGATTGGCTATAATCTCTAGTATAGAGGGCCTTGAAATACTAACAGAGAGAAACACAGGCAGAGTAGATCAGGAGATAGGGTCCATTGAGCTGTTCTATATAGGGAGGCAGTGGGAGCCAAAACAAGCAGTGCCCCCCATGGGAGTGAAAGGGAAGGAATTATCTAAAAAAGGGAGGCAGAGGATATTGTTAATGGGGTAACAAGATTTAAAATTTACATTATTCTCACCACTCTGCTTGGATGGATTATGTGCTGTTCCAGTTTGTCTACTTATGCTAGACTTAGGACATGGTCAGCTATCCCAAAAATAAGAGGACATATTATGGTAATCACCCCTAATTTTCCTATCGACTTAATCTGAAGCCCTTTATAACTTATACTGTCTTATTATGGCTGATCTTATTTGAATCTGGTTTGTTAGATTGCTACTTTGTATTGACAGATTTTATTTAAATCTTTTGTGATGGATAGCATCAAGTCTAAGAGTATAGGCAACTACACTGGAGATGACAAGATTCACTAAGATACCCACTCTGGTTTGATTATTACTTGCTCTTGAAGTCCTATAATGTCTCTAATGCTTTGTTTTTATTAATGTTGTTATGTACTGCTGAGACACCATGGTAACCATTGTAGATCACCTTGTATTGCGGTTTTATGTGACTTTTCTGCCTCATGCTTTTCTAGGAATTGTTTTGTTTTATCTTGCTTTTTTTGTTTTTCCTGCTAATACAGAAATGATAGATATACATGTAGAGACTCATGCATGTGCAGAGCTTATAAACAGTTTACGAGAACCAACTATAAACACATGTTGAAATAAACAACTACTTTGAAGAAAAAGAGACACTACAATACCCAGTGCTGATTCCATAATGTCATGATGTGAATTCCAGCAAAACTGTCACTTTTTGTTCAAAGTGATCTTAGCTTGCTTTGCCTTGTTTAAGTTCAACACACATTAAGGTATGGACAGCTGTTTTGAGAAGAATGAGAGGCACTATGACAGCCATTCATGGCTTCCCTACTGTCTGGTCTTGAAGACCTGTAATGCCCTCCTCGTCCTGCTCAGATCAATTTGATACTAGGTTGTTTCATGTGAATTCCCTGTATGTGACAATATGGACAACTATTTGGAAGAAAACAAGAGTCAATATGATAGAGAGTTAATATCTCCAATTGTCTAGCTTTGAAATTTAGGACTCTTACATTGCTTTCTTGTGATCCACTTTGTTCTATTTTGTTGTGTTTAATTTCACCCTTTTGATATAATTGCATGTATATTTGAGTGGGTAAAATGGATGACCATATTGCTGTTTTTGTCAGATCATGGAGCAGAACTGTTAACAGTCTCACTATTTGAATGTCTACTTTACATGTTTTAACTTTGCAATTTGAACAACTATTTACAAGAAGTCAGTATATAATTAGTCAAGTAATAATTTCTCAGGTTTTATTGTTGTTGTACTTTTCCTTTTTTCCTTGGAATACTGTATTGTCGCTACCCTTTATTCTGTTTTATTTTGTTTTTTATTCTCTTTAAGTAAAATTATAAAAAAAAGATATGCACAATGATCACATTCATCATAAGTAATTTACACATGTAAATGATATATCTTTTTCCCCTTTCTTTCCATTTTCCTCCTCTTCCATAAGCCCCTCTTCCTCTCCTTATTTACAAAGTTCTCTTTCCTTCTTCTCATTCTATTCTCATTTTCCTTTTCTATATTCTCCTGCCCCTCCTTAGTTTCCCTCTCCTTTAGAACAATTTCTTCTTATTTCACAAGATCTGTTATACATTTTGATTCTTATGTACACATTCAGTTTCTCACACCAGAGAGATAATGCAATATTTACACGTGTGTATTCAATTTACTACACTTAAGAGTACAGTCTCAAGGTCCAGTCATTTAGCTATAAATATCCCAAGTTTATACTTCTTTATGGCAGAGTAATGCTCCATTGCATATTTTTTTAAAACCTACATCTTTTTTATCCATTTATTTATGAGTTTTTATAGTTTTTCCAAGATTTAGCTATTACAAACCATGCTGTTCTAAATGTGGTTGCACATACATCACTGGGCATTATGGATTTAATTCTTTCGGGAAGATACCCAGAAAGGAATAGCTGGGTAAAATGGGATCTAGGTCCTACTTTTTAAGAAATTGCTACATGAATTTCCACAGTGGTTGCACCAGTCCACATATTTATTTGCCATTTTTTATTCTTCATGTGAGAAGTATGTATACATTTCATGCCTATTATTGGAAATGGTTTTTAAATTTGCGGTTCTAATTTTTTGCCATTCTTTGTATCTTGTAGTCTCTTGCTGAGGAACAACTGGCTAATATGTTTTCCCACTATGGGCTGTCTTTCACTCTGTTGGTAATTACTTCTGCTGAGAAAAAACTTTTTAATAATATGAGATTCCAGTTGTTGATTTTTTGTAAAAGTTGTCATGTAATTTGAGTCTTTGTCTACACCTATGTCTCCAAGAGTTTTATCTATTCTCTTCCAGAATGTTTAATGTTTCTGTTTTAATATTTAGATTTTTGATCCATTTTGATTTTAGTTTAGTACATCATTGGAGACATGAGTCTAGTTCTGGTCTTCAGCTTGTGGAAAGCCAGTTTTTTCAGCACCATTTCTTAAAGACACTTTCTTTTTTCTAGTGAGAGTGGTTGACCTCTTTGCCAAAGGTAAAGTAGCTGAGAGTGTTTGGACCCATTTCTGCATATTTTAATCTGGTTTGTTTGTTTGTTTGTTTGGTTGGTTGGTTTTCCAGTACCATGCTGGTTTTATCACAGTGGAATTTTAGCACAATTTCAAATCAGGGATTGTGATGTTTCCTCCTCAGTGAGAATTATTTTGCTGTTCTAGGTCTCTTCTGGTTCCAACTGAATTCCACTATATATGAAATATACTATTTTTTCATAATTTAGACTATAAGGTAAAATACTAACAATTTAGCAACTAATTTTTATTATTTTCCATTCATTTTAATATTTTTTAAAATCATAAAACTATAGATATTTTTGCAAATATACAAAGCACCATAGCAATGGTACACTTATGTATCATCCTTTATAATATTAATAAAGCAAAAATAAATGGAAAAATTCAATACTGAGTTAGAAAGCAACACAAAATGCCCCTTCTGAATATATGTGTACTTATATATATGAAGATGTATATGTTAAACTACATATATGTTAAGATATATACATATATATAATGCTTTGATTTTGTGACTTGAGCAACTACTTCTAAGATAATATGTAATGTATCAACTAGTGACTTCTTACTGTTTTTTTAAAATTCTGTGTTATCTCTACTCTTTTTATTTTACTTTTTTCTCTAAATAAAAAAGATACATAAATATGTATATCTATATCTATAGTAAATTCTCAAAGAAAGTTGAAGCATATGTCAAAGCTTGAGTCTTTTAAGAAAAACCATATTAATTACCACAAGGGTTACTATTCTTCACTTTATAATTTCAATAACTGTATCTAAATTTGTGCAGTAAGATACTCAAACCTTAGTATATTTCCATCTTAAATTGCAACTTGTTTCACATTTAATACACTGTTTCAGACAATTTAATAAACTATTGCAAACACTCTAGTTAAAAGCAACATCTTCAGCCATCAGGGAAATGTGAATCAATACTACATTGGATTCTATTCAGTCCAGTCTAACTGGGCAAAATCAAGTATACCAAAAATGGGATGATGCTACAAAAAGGAAAATATACACTTTTAGTGCCAAGGTACATTGGTCAATCAGTATTTAAATATATAAATGGAAGTTTCTCAGAAGCTAAAAATAGAATACATATACTTTCAAAGCTGTATAAAAATATGTTAAGCCATAAAATATTATGTTGTTTTCTGAAATTATTTAAATTCTAATATTTTGAGTTCATTTGTACTAGTAAATTGACTTCTCAGTGATTTACAATACTGTACAAGTGATTATATTCACAATTCAAAATTTCTAGTAATATAGATTACAGTGTTAGCACATACATTTCTGTTTTGAGAAGTGGTACCTCTTATCCATATCTATCTATCTATCTATCTATCTATATACATATACATATACATACACATACACATATACATATACATATACATATACATAGATATAGTATATTCTGTAAACCAAGCATTTTATATCATGTTTCAAAATCCTTACAGATTTTTTACTTATAAACAAGAAGCAACTGCTTATCTGGAAAGCACTTCTAAAATTGAGGAAATACTTTTCTAAATGATCTGCAAATGTTCATGAGTAACTTAATTCCATAACCATTAGGACAAATCATCAAAAAATTAAAATTTATATTATCCTTCTTTTAAATAACATAAACTCAATCACTGGCCTTAAACTCCATTTGCTTAAATTTATTTGGCTTAGGCCAGAGAATATCTTATTAAAATTTTTATTTTGATATTTAAACTGATAGTGACTAGCTGTGTGTTAGCATATGTAACATTTTTATATCACACAATAAATAGGATCATCAGATCTCATGCTGGCCTGTTGTGTACAATTGATCACATTATTTATTATTCAAGAAATTTATTTCCATAATATATATTAGACTGCTCAACACATTGTATAAACATTGATAAAATTTATGGATTTATGTTGTAAACATTCCAAACTTGTAATTTTAAAGGTACAAAAGGTGTTTTTTTCCCTTTTCAAACTTAAAATATTTAGTTCAAAAATTTTTTCAATTGCAAAGGTTAAATATAAATATTAAGACAGCTCATTATGTGCAATAATCATTGATGTATAGGTTTTGTGTCTATTTCACAAGTAACAGAAGTGTCCTTTATTCATTTCATGCATTCTGCTATTTGTTCTTTACAATCATTTGTGAAATGTTCAGTATAAACACATTCTAAGATACTTCATTCCTCCTTAAATAATTATACTAACAGAAAGAGTTGCAATGCTATAACTTTAATATTTTGCACTGACACATAAGTACAGGTCACTGAATAATTACGAAGGTGATATTGTAACATCTTCACAACAATGGAGTCTTGATTATATGCAATTATTCTAAAATGCATCATTAAGCAGCATCCTTAGTTAGCATAGTCCTTTGTAGAATAAGTGAAGAAGACAATAGTTTCAATATATCCAGTCTCATAGATGGAGAACTCTCGTCAGTGCCTTACGGCTGTAGCACATCAGGCCACCATCTGTGGTGAGGAGTACACCTGAGCACCGGAGGAAAGCTTGTCCCAGAGAATCTGACTGCTACAGAAAAGAACAGAAAGAAACACAGAACATCTGAAACTCACACTCAGACACAATGCTTGCATTCCCTGGACTTTCCTTTCTTCTAAATACAGAATGGTATGTTTGAATCTTTAGACAGGTCTTTCCAGTATGTATATTTCCTGACCACTAAAAGCTTTCACTTAAAGAGTATTTGACACATGTGCTAATGAAAAGAAATGCTTATTAATGATTCATTAATTCACTCACATATGATAAAATTTTGGAAACTATCATGAAGTAACACTAAAACTTATTTTTAATAGGTTTTGTTAAGTAGCTCAAAATATATTAAAATCATGCCTTTATTTATATTTCAGAACTCTTTGTATTTTAAACTACCTGTTGGTATATGCCATGATAATGCCTCTACTATAAAATAACTGTAGCCAGGCATCCCAAAGAAGAGTATGCACTCAAAACTTCAGATGATTTAATAAAAATACAAATAATAACCTGTAAAGAGGTCTCAGTGACTGATTTACATATAAAACTCTTAAAATTCTTATTAGTACCTCATTTTCATTATCTGTAAATTTAGAAAGCAGTGTTTAATATAGAATGTTTATAGATTTTCTTACATTAAAAGTAATTTATACTCACTAAGAAAAGAAAAAAGTACAGTTTGATATCTAATGAAGAAACTGTAACAGAAATGCAGGCTAAAAAGGATGAGACTGGGTGCAAAATACATATTGACCTATTCATAGTGGATGTCACTAAAATACTAAATGGCTCTCCCAAGGACTCATTTATAGGGCTACTTAGCATTAATTATTAATTTTAAATTATTGCCTTGTACAGCTGAAGTAAAAACAGATGTATGAACAATTCAGAAAAGGAAAAACAAAGTACTAACGCATCTTCACTTCTCAGATTGCATCAATCACTGTGCTTAAGCTCTATTTTACTATGGTAGTGTAAGCTCTTCTTCAACAAATCCTCCTTTACACAAAACTCTGCACATTGCACAAATCTTCCTATAGATAGTAACTATGTCCCTAGGTCAAAGAATGGATGCAAAACAAAACAAGTCACTGTGTAATATAGAAAAGCCAGGAAAATTATTGCACAATGGAAGATCTTAGCCTACCTAGTAAAAATGGGCCTCGTATAGAGTGGGTTTTAGTACATTTATTCTGAAGGGGGACACAGGAAAACAGAACTCGCTGATAAGAAAGTGATGCTTTGGACGTTCTAAAGAATCAGAGGTCAAGATTTCTGAGAAACCAGGGCCACTAAAAACAGAGATGAAATACAGAGAAAATGAAAGAAGAAAAATATTGCCCTACTTTTTAAAAAATGTGTAAACTTAACCACACATCTGGATGACCTCCTAAAATGCGAAGGATACAGATTCCAACCATGTACCTAAGTAGAAAAATTAAGTTGAAATTTCAGATGCCACCAAACATACAGTTTGTACTTTAAATCCAACAGATAAAATAATTTTCTGAAGTAACAACAGATGAAATTTTTTTAGAGTCTAAAATATCCATAATATTCAGAATATCCAGAAAACAATGCATTTACTCCTCAAATAAACAAAGTTAAAAATATGACACAATTTTAGAAATAAATAATAATGACTGATTGCCAAAACACATAGGTGCTGAGATTAGCTAATGAGAAATCTTAAAAGCTTTTTAGAATGGAGTTCAAGGAGATAATGAAATATGAGTTTATAAAGAATGAAAAGTTAGTAAAAAAATCAGTAGAGATATGCAAATTATTGGAAAGAAGCAAATAGAAATTTTGAAACTAAAACAGTTATATTGGAAACAAAGTTTCTACTTATACATTTCCAAGAGAAAACCTCCCTGCAAATTGTCAACATTTAGCTAATGCAGAAGAGAAATTTTGGTCACAAGGTAAGTTCATCTTCCTACAAATTACTCACACTGATCCTTCTTAGGGCAATAGTACTCTACTGTGTATAAATATCGCCTATTCTTTATCCATTGATTTGTTGATGGACATATAACCTTTCCTGCATTACAGCACCAGAACAACAGATTTGTTCAACAAATACTTTGTTGCTGTGAATAATAGAAAGTCAGGAATTGTCTGTACTGGACATTTCAAAAGGGATTGCATAAATATATATAAATAAAAGTTGAATATAAATATTCACTCAAACCCCACACTTTTCACTTGAGAAATGAACAAGTCATTGCTTTCAATGCATAGTTGTCTTTGTTCCATTAGACAATGAGAATGTATGAATTATTTTCTGATTACTCTCTCAAAATGATCTTTTCTTGTTTTTCTTGCTTTTAATTTTAACTGTATAAATTTTCTAACCAGATGGCACCTCATAACAAATTTCAGCCTCTTGTCAAGATGTTAGTATTTCTTCAAGAACTGAGAATCACTATTAAAAGAATTGACTTTATCTTCATTGGTCTATATGAAATACATACTTACTTTACTTCACATAATAGTCTTTTTGGGAAAATTATGACATTTGTTTCATGTCCCAAGAGTAGTGTTATGCATAGTTCTCAAATGTTTTCTAGAGCATAAAATCATTGTACATTTGAAAATATGACTTTCAGACAGTAGGTTACTGTTAAGCAAAATCATTTAACCCAAATAAAATGGTTTCTTTCATCTGAGAACACAGAGTAAAAATAATGAGCATAATAAAAGCTAAATAATAGAAAGGATTGAGCTAGATCTTTCTCAAATTGAAAGGGAACAAAGAGATGGAGAGAGGCACATGGGAAGAGGGTTAGGGGATAAAACAAAGGAATTTGGAGGTGCAATGCACATGCGTCAGATTTTCACAAGGAATGTAAATATTGTGGGATACATACATGTTCTGTTGTACTAAAATAAAATATAAAAAGATCTACTAGCAATTACCATGAACATATAAAAAGTTCTTATTACTTCTTGGGCTTTGTGAAATCATATCTTGAAAACATTGTACTTCATTCCTAAATCTTTAAACTTTTCATTTTGTTACATCCAGTTTTGTTTAATGTTCTGTATGGATTCTAAATGAGAAGAACTTTTCAGATGTATTTGAGTTTCAAATTTTCTACTTGATCAAGTGCTGCATTATTTTAGTGGTCACTTGATAGTCTTAGTCATTTTAAGGAGGTAGAGAAAGACTTTCAAATATTTATCAGTTACATCAGGCAGTTTTCTGTGAAATGATTTTAATCATTCATTTGAAAGATGAGGCCCATACTATCTTTTCTTTGTTTGTCATCCTGATGTGTTGGGAAGATGGAAAGTAGTATCTACTCCTGCTATCCGTTCTCTTTAAAGAACCTCTCCTTCTGAGAATGAGTGGTATCTGTGGCTTGGTTCTACACACAGAAATATGGTAAAGGTAAGGGGATGACACCCCCATCCTTCATTACACTGTATTGTGCATGGCTGTACATTGGTAGCAGGTTTACTGTGCCAACTGTTTTCCTTGCCACTTTAAAGGAAACAAACTGCTTTGTCACGACAGGGTTATACAGAGGCCAAAGGGCAAGAAACCACAGGTCATCTCACAGGGCTGATGTAACTTGAAACTGCTAAGGGAATCTTGCAGCCAAGCGTTAGCAAGAAGCAGTCACCTCAGACTTGTAACTACAAGGAAAGTAATTCTCCTAAAAGAGCAAGTTAGCTTGGAAATAGAGCCTTCCCTAGCCAATCCTCCTGCAGAGGAGAGCCTGAGCTCTTCGCGCTAGTTTTAGGATAAAGAGAAGATTGGGCCAAATCATGTCCAGACTTTTCATTACAGAGAACGTGGAGTAATACAGGTGTGTGATCTTGTATTTAATACATTTGTATTAGTTATGTCTCCATTATTTTTTTCTTATTTATTTCATTCTCCTTTCCTATTACTTCTATAAGAATATAAGCATATTTAATTTTTCTGTTTTTTTAAGTTTATTTTATTGACATGTTTGCTTTCCACAAAATTTATTTGTAAAGATAATGAATGATTTCTGTCTTTCACTTCTCAGGTAGCATGGTGACACAGATCAAGCCCCTCTCTCGATGCCACCTCCAGTCACCTGTAGATGTAACTAACTTTTTGCTCTGTTGATCAGTCTTCCAGAGTAATCTGATTTTCTGCTTTGGTGGATGACTGAGATAAACACATGCTTTCCTTCATACAAGCTTAAAAAGATAGAATTGCTGATGTAACATCAGCCAAAGTTCACCTGTCACCTAAGAGGTGACATTTTAAAATGTTTGTAATTTTCCTGTTGCTTATTGTAATAATCTTTATAAAGTCACAATGAAAGAAATAAAGTTTTTGACTATATCTCTCTTTATATCCTGCACTAAAACACACTTGAAAAAGTTGACACTGCAATTTTGTTAAGCCTTGGATCATTAAACATTAATTACTGTTGAAGGCTTTATGTTTAATTTTTGAAATGTTGAAATATAGAATATAAGCTGTGATTATAAGAGCATTGATTTACAAATATATTTAGATACATAGACAGTTCCTGGGGATAAAAACAGAATGTAAGTTTCCCTCCAACATATTGTACAAATTAATAAGAAAACCATGGAATAATAATGGCAAAACATACTACAAAAAAGGATGGAAAAAAGCTGCTATAAACAAAATTTTATGAAGTTAATAGGTCAAAAACAAACCTTGTGGCCTGTGACATAACTCAATGATGCTACACTTACCTAGCATGCAACAGGCCCTACATTCCATCCTCCAACCCCTAAAAGGTGAAAATAACCTAGATATAAAGATATTCTATAGCAATATAATTAGCAATGTGTCTTCAGAGAAACAAAAAAATTCTCTAGATAAATGTTAAAGGAAAGTTTATTATGGGTTAAATACACACATAGTGAATCCAAGATCAACTTGAACTACAGAGCTAGAACTTGTGTCAAAAAAAATGAAATAGTCTGCTTCAAAAAACAATATCTAAGTTGTATAGTGGTGGTAGTGATTGGTTGTGCCATAGAACATTAAGAGTGTGTTGTGCATGCATATGTGTATATATTTATTTTATTGGATCAGTATACAACTGTAGATATTTTTAAGTACAAAAGTTTTTGTATGGCTTCAGTCTATAACTCAAATTATTTTTGCTAAGTTACCAAATTACCAAAACATGATTTTTCAGTGTACCTTGAAGTCAAGGAGAGCCACATATAGTTTATATATTCTCTGTAACAGGAAGTATGTTACATATCTCTAAGATTCATTTAAATAGACAGTGAGACCAGTTATTAATTCAAAAGTTTCTATTTCCATTTTACATGCTGAATTATTAAAATCAGTTTTGCATTGGTTATCTTTCTTGATTTCTAAAATAGTTTATTATAATTTATATTTATTATTATTTTAACTGATATTGACAAAAAATTTAAAACATAAACTCTCATATAGGCAAGGTGTTTTATGTCATATTTCCTGGTGATTATAAGTTAATCCCTTTAAATCATGAAAGTTGTCTTTATGAACTTTTATTACATAATATTTATTATCTGAGATCAAATGGTCTTCCATATATACATATTTTGCTTGTTTGTTTGTTTTGAGACAGGGTTTCACTGTGCAGTTCAAGCTGGCCTAGAATTCACTTTGTAGCCCAGAGTGGCCTAGAACTCATAGCCATCTTCCTGTCTCAGCCTCCTGAGTGCTGGGATTACAGGCAAGAGCCACCACGCCGAGCCAGCATGTATATTCTTAACATCTGGTTTTTACTTCCTGTGTGTGTATTTGTGTATGCAAGTGTGTGTGTTGACAACAATGTAACTGGCACATTAAAAGAATCTAACTTTCAAGTATTGTTCAACCTAAATATTTTTATGTTTCCTACTCTGAATAGGGGCTATTTTTATTGTCTAGGTTTTAGTAATTCTCAACCTATAGATGCTATATTTTGCATATTTAATAGTTCAAAATAATTATATGACTTTTCTCAAGTCTTCCCCCCACCCCTTTAAACATAAAATAAAAAAAATCAAGAATGACAGTCTTCCCGTTTTACATCCTATTTTAGGAAAAACTGCTGTGGGGTGTATCTACCCTCCTTGTCTTGGGGGCCTAGCACCACAATAAACTGACCTCCCTATAATGCAGAATGATCTGAAGCCTGGTGGTTTGAGTCATGAGAATAACAGCAAGACAGGGGAAAACTGTATCTTTTACATATCCTAGGAGAAGGAGAAGAAGCCAAACTAAACTTTGACAAAAGGTGTACTGTTAAGGGAGGGATGTAACTTTCTTTCTCTTTCTTTCTTTTTGTTTTTTCTTTCTGTTTTTGGAAATGACTGGAAAAATATAGATTATTATCAATACTACTATTATTTATCAGTCACTTACCTTAGACTAGTTGAGGTAAACCACCCTAAATCCTAAACTCGCTTCCTGAACATGTCATTAAGAGTCTTTTGCGCATGAAGTATGTTTCTGAAGGACTTCTGACATGTTCGATATCCATGCAAATGATGTAAATCACCTGCAGTCCTCAGCTCCTCCTGTTTCTATCCCTGCAACGATGATCTCCCAGCTCATCCTGCAAATTCCTGCTTTCTCCCAGAGTTGCAGCTTAGCAGTGGTGATTGAGTGCAGAGTCGGAGCCAGATGGTTCCAGTCAGAGCTGGAAACCTAACACTAATTCTGGAAAGTAGAGGAGGCATTTAACTGTCATGTGCCTCAGTTTCTGCATCTGAAAAAATAGTAATGGCTTTAGTGATTCAGTAAATGAAAAGTATTGGTATTTGGCTGGCACTTGGTAAATGCTGAAAAAGCTTTATAAATAAAATGGCTTGTATCTCCTTAAAAATTTCACTGATGATAGGATATCAAATGCATGGCCATGTTAATAAATTATTTTTTTACAGCTCCTATGGCATTATAAAATTCCTAGAAATTCAAGTTTTTAAAAGCACCATTTTAAAGAGATTCTCCTAGAAAAGTAGGAAACTAAATGGTAAAAATTATACGTTTTCTAAAATATATAAATCTGCTTGAGAAGATTTTGATAGAATTAGAAACCTGGTACAATAAGAGCAAACCAATAGTGTTTCAATATCAACTATCTCTTACTACATGTGGCAGATATTTTTATGAGTATGTACTTGTTAGTACGGAAAATATGCTTCACTCATGCTCTTAAAAGCGCCATGTGGATGCTGGTCTTCACTCCTGTGAAGTTCAGACTTTACCCAAACAGTGAAGCATGGTGCAAGACACAACTATTTTAATAAAGTTCTGGATCAGCTTCCTGAAAGGATAGCAATATTTTATGCCGCACTTTCCCTTTTACCATGGATACGGGTGGCTTAAATTAATGAAAACTCTGCGCCCACTGTGTATATTACATTAGAAACATGGGTTTAGATTATATAAAAATGAAGAGGTAGCTCCAGAAACAGCAGTAAGTAGCTCAACTTATAAACGACTGATTCTTAAGAATAGATCATCACCAAGCCTTTGAGTTGGCCCAGGAAATTCCATGCAAACCAAATCAAACTCTCTCTACTTAATCCTGCCTAGATCTCACATACAGGAAATATAAGTGTTTCAAAATAGTTTTGTTGAGATATAATGCACATTCCATACAATGCACACATTTAAAATATTATTTTAACAGGCCTTAATTCTATTCACAGAGTCTCACAATCAGCTTAAAGCATTTAGAATCTCTAGACTCAAAGAAGGCCTAGACATATTCGAAGACTTTCTGAACAAAACACTGGTTGCACCAGAAATAAATCAAAACTCAAAAAATTGGATGGCATCAAATTAAAAAAACTTCTGAAAAGCAAAGGAAATCACTACAAAGTAAAGAGTAACCTATAGAATTGGGGAAAATTTTTGCCAGTTAATCTTCAGACAAAAAGCTAATAGCTAGAATGTATAAAGAACTCCAAAATATTAGAATCCCCCACTCTAGAGATCAATTGAAAATAGGCATCAGAAATCAGTAGACTCTTCTCAAATAAAGAAATACAAATTGTCAATACATACATGAAAACATATTCAACATTGCTGGACATTCAAGAAATTCTAATTAAAACAACATTGAGATTTCACTCCAGAAAGAATTGCTACACCAAGAAATCAACTGATAACAAATGCCGTCAAGGCTGTGTGGATAGAAAGGAAACCAATGTTGATGGAACTGTAAACAGATGCAACCAATATGGGAATCATTATGGAGATTCCTCAAAAAAATAAAAGTATAAATTCCATTTAACTCAGATATTTATCCTTCTTGGTATCTTCCTCATGGTAAGTTGATAAATGCAGGTAACACATCATAATTCTTTTTTCATATCCTTCCCCTTGTCCTCTCCTCATTTCTTGATCTCCTTTCTTTTTTCAAAAGATATGTTTCCTTTTATTTCTATTATCTGTTTTCTATTTTGCTCTGTATTTATACTTTGAGTATCTCATGTAAGAGGAGTCATGTCATGTTTAAACTTGTGTGTCCACTTGTTTGAGTAATTACAAGGTACAACTTAGATTTTGTATTTTCCAACTGCATTTGCATATAACTTATGAATGATATTCCTCTTTTGTACTACTATGGTATTCTTGCTTGTTAAATGAAAGCTCTGAATGAGAAGAGACAACATGATTGTTTGAATTTCCCCAACATCAATAAACACATCGGTAAGACAACCTTCATGCTTTCCAAATCCACCCTTTGAAACCTCCAACTGAGGAACTAGACTGTAAAAAACAGATAGCACATCGATTCTGTATTATACAAAATTTCTAAGACATTTCAAATTAGTACTTTACTACCAGTACAACAGTATGACTTTTTATTTTGCATGAGATGTCAAGAACTTATAACCCTGATATATCCATACCTTCTTACATTTCATCAAAGCAATACTTCTACTTGAAATGTTTTTTTAAAAATATTTCTATTTTGCTAGAGATAACACATGGTTATTCATACTTTATGCTTAAATCTCTAGAAAATAGAGTAACTGAACTACATATTTTATGTACCTACTATGCTTTTATTTATTTCAAACATATTAGTCAATCATATCAATCTTTTGCACCAAGCCTTGAAGAGCATTCATAATAGTTCTCAACACACTGCCCTAGGTAACTGTTATGATTCTATCTAACTTAGTATTACAGATGAAATGTGTTTTTCCATCCCTAAGCTAGAGTAACAATAAACTCACAGTAATACCTACTACATTCTTGATATAGCAATATAGATACTGGGCATTCTCAGTTAAGCAACAAAATGGAAATATTCTAGCCTAAAATTTCTGCTACAATTCAAGCATTGGGACAAAGCACATGACATCCACAATTTAAAAGTAAGAGAGATTCATTTTGGCCCATAGTTTTAGTTCATAATCCAAGGCAGAACCCTGTGATAGAAGGGCACAGCACAGTAAACTTGTCCAAGCAATAAAAGCCAGGAAGCAGATAATGAAAGGATGAGATAAGGACAAAAATGCACCTTTTTAGATAATACCACCAGTGACCCATCTCTAACTAGGACTCAACTCCTATCAGCAGTCACTGGACTAATCCACCTTGGAGTACCCTGCTCACCCTCAAATAAAATCATTTTCCAAACCGTGAGATTTATGAGGAAAATTTAAGGCCAAATTATCAATTATATCCTGACCCCCCAAAAGACTAGCATTCATCTTAATTTATGCAGTGTACTTAGACTATCTCTAAAAGTCACAAAAGTCATAGCCATTCTAATAGAGCTAAAAATTCAACTCTAGTCTCCTATGATACTCAACATAAACTCTTACTTGTGATCCCCTGTAAAAATCCTAAAGAAAGTTAAGTACTTGCATCTTAAGTACTTATCTGTGTCACAACCTAAACACTGGGCTGTCTTGAAATTTCCTCCACCAGTTTAATTGGTCTACAATCCTTAATGTCTACCTCCTTAAAAAGCTTGGACATAGGCAAAACACACAAATCAGATAATCACTGATTTCCAGTGTGGTTTCTAGTCATGGTTTCTAACAATATACTCCTCATTTTTATCTGAAACCTCTTGAAGCTGACCTTTATTTTCTGAATTCTTATCAGAATTCTGGAGTTCTGACCTCCAACCAGAATTTCTTATCAAGGTTGGCCATAGCATTTTAATGCTTCTCCAGTATGTTTCTACAAATCTTTCTATACTCCTCACACTAATTAGTTCTAAAGGCTTCTAAATCATATGGTCAGGTACAGCCTCAGCAAAAATCAGTTACTTTGATGGCAGCTTTGGAGATTGAATGGATGATTAATTAAATTAATATATATCAGAGATAAAGTAAAGAAACATACTGTTCCAGTTTATGTTGCCTATATTTGGCAAATTATTAGGAAAAAGATTACTGAAGTAGTTGATAAAGAAGTTAGGGAAAAATAACATTGAATCTGTTCCCTCAGAGGAAAAAATAATATTTCAAATTATAAAATCAAGAGTTTCACCACTCTGAAAATTAACTAAGTAAATATAAAAAAATGAACGTTAATTTAAAAAAATTAAATCTTTGTTCATTAAGAGCAAGGTGAGAATCCCCTTTCCACCAGTTGTATTCAACATAGTACTGGAAGTTTTATTAAGGAAAAAGAAAAGAATATCAATTGGCAACCAAGAAGTAAAATTTTCATTGTATACAGATGGCATGACCTTACACATAGAAAGTCCCAAAATACTAAACTAAAAAAAATGCATGAGTAATAATTGTACTTACCAAAAGTATAGGAAAAAATATCAATATACTAAACACAGTAATATGCTGTACAGCAATAGGAAATTTTCTGAAATAGTGTTTGAGAAATAAATGACAGCAATAAATACACACACACACACACACACACACCTAGAAGTAATTTAATCCAAGAAGCTTTTAACTGTAAAATATAGAAAAATATCCTTTTCATATCAATGGAGAATTTATATTAAAATAATGATCCAAACTATTCCACAAATTCAAAGTCTCTTTCCCATTAGCAATAACTTTGTTCACAAAACTTAACAGTTTCAGTGGTCACAAAAAATGCAAATATAAAAAGCAAATTAAGGTAAAAAGAACAAAGCACAAGGCATTATACTACCTTACTTCAATACATAATACAAAGCTGCAGTAATCAAAATGGCATGGTATTATAGAAATGACATATTAATCACCAGAATAAATCTATATATAATTTCTCCATTGATAAAAATCCATGTATCTACTGCCAACTGATGTTTTATGAAAGTGATAATTACATAATCTTGGGTAAGAACAGTCTTTTTTAACAAATGGTGCTAAAGTCAAGTAAATAAATGTAGAAAAAACCAGACTTCTCTCTCTCCTTTTTCTTCTTCTTCTTTCATTATAAAAATTAAAGAACTAAAGTAAAAAACTAAAACTATGACACTCCTAGAAGAAAGTACAGAAGGGAAATTTCTGGAATACACAACATGCCAGAATCACAGGAAGCAAAATTTAAAACAGACAAGTAAAACATCAAACTAAAAAGTTTCTACATAATAAAGGAAGCAATCATGAAAGCAAAGAGAAAAAAACCACTCCTGAATGGGAAATAATATTATCAGTCTATACATCTTTCAAATGATTAATATCCAAAATAACATAAATAAGTAATAACATTACTAAGAATATCTATTGTAAATATTTCTAAAGATAAGTGTTAGCAAGAATATGGAGGGAAAGGACATTTTATACACTGCTTGTAGGAATGTAAATTTTAAAAATCTTCATGGAAAATAGTTTGGAGCCCCTTCAAAAAAATGAAAAAATAAAAATTGCATGTAAACTACCAAAATCACTGTTGGAAATAAATTCAAAGAAAATTAAATTAATTTTTTGAAATATTTTTTAAATTTTTATGTTAATTTCAGTACTATTCACAATAATCAACATTAGCCCACCAATGGATGGATACAATATGGCAAATATACAATAAAACATTATTCATGTATAAAAAGGCTGAAATCTTAATAATTGTAACAACATGGACAGAATGAGAGATCATGACACCAAGGGAAATAAGCCAGAAAACAAAAACAGGTACTGTGTGATGACAGTCATGCATGAAATATAGTAAATTTGATCTCTGTGAAGTTGAGAATAAGATGGTGGTTACAAGAGTTTAGGTAAATTAGTTGAAAGAGTGATGGCGAGAGGGTGATCCATGGTATTGTATTACTACACACCAATCTCTTTAATGTATAGACAGACAGCAAAACTCAACATGATACTGGCAAATGGAAGGGAGAAAATTATCAAACATATCATTATCAAGTAAGACTCACCTCAAGGATGCAAATATAGAAAAAACTTGCACAAATCAATAGATATACTACTCCACTCTTGGGTATTTGAGTATTTTTTCAAGATTCTACTGTTATAAATTGTGGTGCTATAAAGATGAGTGTACTTCTATCACTGTGGTATGATGTTTTTAATTCTTTTGGGAAGATATCAAGAAGGAGACTAGCTAGGTTATGTTACCTCTAGTGCTAGTTTTTTTTGAAGAATCTCTACACTGATTTCTACACTGGTTGCACCAGTATACATTCCCACCAACAGTGGAGAAGGCCTAATATTTCATCACATTTGATATTAGAATCTTAGTGTTGTTTTAATTTGTATTTATTGAATAACCAGTATTGTCTTAATTTGTATCTCTTGAATAACCAGTGGTGTTGAACATTTAATAATATATTTATTTGCTATTTATATCCTTCCATATGAGAATTGTCTATTCATTTTAGATTACCATTTTTCAAACTGAGTCTTTAAATTTGGAGAATCTGAAAATTTGAGTTCTTTATTTATTGTAGATATTAATCCTTTGTCTGAGAAATAGTTGGCAAAAAATTTTTCTCACTCTGTGGATGGTTTCTTTACTCTTAATGATTTATTTTACTGTGAAAAGCTTTTTACTAAGGTGAGATCCAAATTGTAGATTATTGTAATATTTCCTGTGTGATCAGGGTTTTGTTCACAAAGTATCTACCTACACCTATGTCTTCTAGAGTTCTGCCTATTCTATATTCCAACAGATAAAATTTTAATATTGAGAAACTATTTTAATATTTAGATCTTTGATTCATATCAATTTTAGTTTAGTGCATAGTGAGAGATATGAGTCTGGGTTTAATCTTCAACATATGGAAAACAAGTTTTTCCAGTACCATTTATTAAAGTGTCTTTGTCCAGAAAGGTGTTTGGATGTTTTGTCAAAGAAAAGGTGATTGAGTGTGTCTGGAGTTATTTCTTTGTCTTCTAATCTATTCCATTGATCTTCTGTTGTGTTCTTTTCCTTCTGCACCATGCTGTTTTTAATCACTGTTTTGTAGTAAAATATCAAATCAGAGATTGTGATGCCTCCTTCCTTGCCTTTGTTGCCCAGAATTGTTTTTGCTATTCTAGGTCTCTTCTGGTTCCACATGAATTTTGCTACTATTTCATCTAATTCTATGAGGTATACTGTTGGTGTTTTGACTGAGCTTGCATTAAATCTGTATAATAATTTTTGAAATATGGTCATTTTCACTATATTTGTTCTTCCTATCCAAGAATAAAGAATATCTTTCCATTTTCTGATACCCTGTTCAATCTCCTTTTTCACAGTACTATAGTAAAGGTCTTTTTATTTCCTTAGTAGGAAGTACCTAAGTAGTACATATGAAATACCTAAGTAGTACATATTCCCAAGTAGTACATATAAACATATAAAAAGAATTGTAAAAGGGAAAATAAAGAAAAGAATGAGAAAGTAGGAAAAGATGTAATGAAATAATAAAATTAACTTTAATTCTATTCAGATAGTAATGATAAAATATTATGGTGGTTTTGTTTTCATACTTTGTAATGTTATTAAATTGGATAGTTATCAGCATTTTATAAGTTGCAATGCAAACAAATGCTAAAAAGATAAGACAAATATTTAGTAAAAAAATATTTTATATATGTACATATATATATTAAATATGATTTTACAAATAACACAATTACTAATGTCTAATTTTTAAAACTGAAACACATTTGTGACTGAGTAAAGAATAAAGTTTTGTTAGGAATAGGGCCACTATTATTGTTAAGTGAAAACTCTGTTGACATTCCCATATTTCTTCATATGAAATTATCTTTTAGTACACAACAAATGTATTTCCATCATTGCTGTTTTCTTTTGCTTCCTGTTGTATAAGAAACAAAACAAAATGATAGGAGTTAGTGGCATAGAACTTAAATTTAGAAACTCTCACGGGCTCTTCATCATTAGGCCCAGATACCTGAGTTTCACATTTTGTATTGGCTCCACCTAGGAAATATATTTGTGTTTATGTGTCTATGAATACACTACCATCTGGTAAATTTAATTACATCATTTTATTTGTATTTATGTAGAAATGATTATGAAGACAGTTGTCTCTAAAGTATTCCAGACACACATATCTAATGATCTCTTACCATATATCATAGCATATGGAAAGTTTGTGTGCAAAACCTGCTCAGGTCCTTATCCTTAGACATACCCTGAGCCTAGATCTCAGTGCACTTGCACATATGGACACCTGTTAGGCATGGACTGCTTCCCACTTCCAATGTCTTTGTCTCTTTTCTTCTGTTGAAGTCTATTTTCAGCAAGTAACACCCCTAGCACCCACCTTAACAGCACAAAGATAGGATCTATAGATAAATACACAGGACTCCTCACACTGTGGTGGGATAATTACGACTTAGGCTACACATGAGGGACCACTCAAGATTCACCAAAAATGTCTCAGAACATTAATCTGCTCATCCACAATGTCTGTACACTTTCCTTTTTCATGTTCTCACTTCTCTTATTTTTTCACCATGCTTTCAGAGTTATTTCTTAAACTAATGGAAATACAAACAAAATCTTACTTGAGGGCTGGCTTTTGACAGAACATATTCCAAAACAGTCAAGACTTTACCCAATAGTCAGTATACAATGATTTTTTGGCTTCCCTGATTAGAGACAGCAATTTGGCCAATCAGTCTATTATTATGTGGTGAAAACAATGCTGCTTTATTCTTTTTGGTGGAGACAGGTAGCTTTTTTCTGTAAACCATTTTTTCCCATAGGTGTTTCGGCAAATAATCATAAAGAATATAACCAAATATGCTATAATCCATCACATGTATTGTTTGCTGTGTTTTCATCCCTGTTTCATTTTTATATGCGATTTTCAGCAGTGCATAGTTTCAATACATTTAAATATAATACAATACACCTCCTATGGCATTTACTAAGTCCTCTAAATGCCAAAAAATAATTACTCAAAGTACTCACACACAGTAAGCAATTTATGAAAACATATTTCACATGCAAACATAGTTCCATAAATGTCAAAATGTAGTTTTTTACAAGGTTCAACAATTTTAAAGGATAACATTGCATTGAATTCTGAAGTATAGATATCATTTATAATAACTATGAAGAGAAAAATATGAAATTTGGTATGGTATATGAAAATTGGGGATATAAAAAAGCTTTTAAGAAAACCACAATCCTTAATTTCAAAAGTATCTCTTTTGCTTGTTTACAGGCTGTTTTTCTTTACTATCTTTTTAAAAAGTTATTTTTTAGTATTGATTGGCATAGTAATTATTGGATTTTATTTGTACTTCAATGTTTTTGTGGAATTTCTTATTTTTTTGGTTTGTCTTCTCAAGTTTTCCTAATTAAAGTTGATGTAATTTGAAAATTTATAAATTCTAATATGTCTATCCTTTAGTCAGTCAATAAAACCACAAAATATTTATCTTTGGGTGCATTGTTGATGTAAAAAACTGACAACATTCTCACATTAGCAACAAAGAGCTCACACCAAAAGATCCTGTGACACTACTGAGCATAATTTTGCTTCCCCATTGTAGACTTAAAAGTATTATGAAGGATAAATTTATAATATGCTACCATGAAGATAGGCTTTAATTCCAGTAAGTTTATCTGACTAGGTTCTGAGTTTCTGGAAAAAGTAATAAAAACACTTTGAGATTAAAAAAAAAATTGAAGTCAGATACATCTAGAGTATAACATAATGTTTTAAACTTCACTAAGAAGTGTTGCCCTAATAGAATAAAACTAAAGCCTTCTGAATCTCCTTTATATCTTAAATTTCAAAGAAATTTAGTAAGACGATGGTAAGTTAATCTGTATCGCATCAAGCAGCTATTAAAAGTTCCATGCTGTTACTTTTGGTTTTTTGGGGGTTTTTTTGGTGATGATCTAAATTTATTCTGAAAATATCCAAAAAGCCAAAGATAGTAAAGAACACTGAAAAATAAATGTCTCCACCATACTATGAAAACTGATACTTTCGGAAGCCAACTGCAATTTTTCAACAGGCAGAAGCGTGCACTTTGACTAAAACAAATGTTAATGAAACGATATCAGTTTTCACACTGTGATAAAACCCAGTGATGCTACAGTCACTGTGAGGATGATGGACACACATTGTTATTAGAATATTTATTTTGATATTCAGTTACTGATTTTAGCATTTAAATCAGGTGAAAAACACTTTATGCACACCCTTTTTTACCTGATCTGTTAGTCATTATCCCGGACTTTTACCACGTGGCATCCAGGATTTAACTGAATTTCTAAAAATGACTAATTAATCATGAAATAGGTTTCAGATTTAAACTCATTTGTGCCCTATCCACTTGAAAGCAAAAGACTGTGCCTGTCTAGAAAATGAACTGCTCTATTATCTCATTAGTGTTTTAGGCAGAACGAGTCACTCTTTTGAACAGCATGAAGTGCTTCAACCATATGTCCATGGGTAAAAGGTAGATTTTGCATAGCATGGTAACAGTGTTTTTTTCTTTCCTCATAAAATATCGAAATCTCAAAATTAGATTTGGGAAAATTTTATTTGAACTGAATATATATATATATATATATATATATATATATATATATATATATAATATTTTTA
>PVJX010011415.1:0-53690 GCA_004027295.1 Dolichotis patagonum | reverse complement strand
GAGAAGTATAGAAACTTGGGGTTGTATTGCAACTCACCCACCTCATTGGGTAAGGATCTTGGTCTCAGTTTTAGGCTGTGGAAGCAAATCAGAGTGACCTAGGAACATGTGGGAGAAGGAGCTCCATTAGGATACGTCTGAAGACTTGATGTTAAAGGGAAAACACAGTGGTGGTCCAGCCGCAATGCAATACAAACCAGCAACTGGGAGGATTTGAAAACTTCCGTGAGAGGAAGATCGATGTGATTACATGGCAAACCTTCATCCCTGCTGTGGCTAAGCCTAACTGCACATAGGACGAAGTGAGCTTCCTCCTAACGTCTTGTGAACCCAATTAACAGGCTTATCCATTTCGAGGAGGCAGAAGACTTCCAGGTATGAATATGCTCCTTTCCTATGTGCTAGAGTAGAAAGAACTCCTGAAGCATGGCCACCTCTTCATGCAGAGGAACTGACTTTTGATACAGGCAAACTTGATAGATTTCCGAGCTTACATTTCTCTTCTCAGCTCTGGCCACATTGAGGGCAAAGGCTCAGTAAGCCAATCCTGCCAGTATCACAGAAAGGGATATAAGGTACCCGTCTGCCTTTGCCGAGCTCGGCCTGTGGGGCAGCTTGCACTGCTTCCTAGTCCTGTGCGCATGTTCAGTCAAAGATGACAGGGGTACGAGAGATGCCCAGAGAACGCACCTTTGTTATTACGTAGTCCTGAGCATCCTATTTCTGTTCTTCAGACTACTTTGTCTGGACTTAGGCTTTAGAGCAGTTCCTATTAATATTTCTATGGGAAGCTTTTGTTTTCCCCTGTGGGTATCATGAATTTTTCTTTCTGAGGCTGAATTTTTCTTCTTAATTCTGACTAGTATTTCTGATTTCCTTTACTATGCCTCATATTTTGCTATCTGTGAAAGGAAAGGACTTTTCTATACTGTTGAATGAGAATACAGCCCAATTTGAAGACACATGAATCATGAACATTACACAGCTTTGGTTTCTATGTTGTTGCTGAACCTGGAAATATGAGATTCTTTTTTCCTTTTTAGAAGGATATTTTCCCAGAAAATACTACAGAGTTCCTTTTAAAAATTTTACTCCAGGGTCAAATCTGAAATATATAACATTATTATGTATTTGTACAAATTTTAAAAAATGGTTTCCATTTGTTATATATTGAAATGGATGCACCATAGTATCATAAATATATTTTCTTTAAGGAATTATAATAGTAACTAGATCGGGGCCGGGGGTTTAGCTCAGTGGCGTAAGTGCCTGGTTGGCAAACGTGAGGTCACGAGTTCAATCCTCGGCACCAAAAAAAAAAAAAAAAAAGTAACTAGATCAGGTTTTGCCAAAATTTATCTCTAAAGTACCAGATAGTAAATATTTTAGCCTTTGCAAACCTACCGTCTTTGTATTAACCATTTCAGTGTGAAAGAAGCCACCAACAATAAAACACATAAATCAATGAATGTGGCTCTGTACCAATAAAGCAGTATTTTATTAAACAAAAAAGTAGCAGCTTGATTGCTTGGCCAGTAGTCTAAGTCTGTGCTCTTCAAATTACATGTTAGGACACATTAGTGGTTGATTTAGTAGAATGTGATCAATATTTTAAATCAAATGAAATCAAATCAACTAAAATATCAGCAAACATTCATACAGTAAAAAAGTATTTGTCACATGGAAAGAGAGAGAGTCAGTCAAGATGCAAAATGTATTTTTTTTTCTTTCTGTAATGTCTCAACTCTAAAAGTTCGAAGGCTGCTGGACAGGAGCATTGGAGTTGGAGGTTTGGCCTTTGACAGTGTACAGTAAGCAATTTAACGTTGACCAAGGCGAAGTCTGACCTTGGCCTGTCCCCCTCGAAAGCACTCTCTCAGCCTTTTCAATGTCCTGCCTACAATCTTTATCTCTCTGGGGACTGACAGGTCTGGGCCATGACAGAGCCTTTAACATACAAATTGATCTCCAGAGCAGCTGAAAACTGAGGCCAGTGGACCTGAGGTTTCAGTGCAGACTGAACACCAAAGCTCAGGAGAGCTTCCAGGCTGACCATACTCCATGCATCTTATCCGCACTGTTTGGCAGTGCTCTCTGCCTCTGTTTAAAGACAGCCGGAAGCTCTGGCTCAAACTTTTCTTAAACTCTACCCCATGCATCTCTTTCCTTGGCTAAATTTGATTCGCACTTTTTTAGCTTTTGTTAACTGTGTGAGTACAAGTGTTTTTCATGGGTTCTGTGAGTCCTAGTAAACTCTTGACTCTTGAGGTGGTCTTAGGGAATGATGACCTTGCGCTTGAAATCCGAAGTGAAGTCAGTCTTGTGGATTGTATGTCTTTTAACTTCAAAGACAGATGAGCCAGCTGGGAAAGAATGGCCTTTATACAATGATGCAGCACATTAGTGACAACTCCACACTAAGAGTATCAGGCTGGTGGTTTGCATGTTAAGAAGCTTCCTTCTAGTCTTGTGCTACTTTCTGCTGCTTCCCAACATTTGCTGAGTGTATCTGACACTGTGCTGATGGCTTTGTACACATGTACACATTTTTTTTTTTTGTCTTCACAAGGACCCTAAGCAATATGTAAGGATTATCACCTTCTTACAGTGACAAAACTGAGGCTTTAAGACCTGAGATAAATTTCCCCAGGGAAGAGATTTTAAATGATAGGACAACATGTCAAAGCCAAGGATTTAGATTCAACCGAAATTGTTATTCTTTCCACTGATTAATATTTTTCCTTGGATGTTGAACTTCTACTCCTTAAAGTAGCAAAGATTAAATTCTTTCACTTGAAACCACCAAGGTATTTGGTATTTATGTGCATATCAAGAATCATATTACATACATTTTTTGTGCTCTCCTTAGAACATCCTTTTTTAAAGCTTAGTAAAGAGAGGTTGAACTAATAAATGAAGATAAAAGACACAGGTTATAAGCTTAGATCCCACATGTCTTCTGGATTTCTCACGTTATTATTGACATTTTACTTTTCAATTCTCCATTTTTCTCTTTCTCCTCTCCCTTCTGCCTTTTTTTGTACTGTCTTCCCACTGTCTCTTATTCTCATCCTTCCTGTGCCTATAATTATTATTAGCAAAACCTGATTAGAATAATCTCAATCTCCTCTACTTTCTAAAAATGAAATCAAACCAAAATTATTGATAAATAGATATTTGGTTGGATTTTTCTTAGATTTTGCTATAATGTTTTTTCTAAGCAATTTATTGCTTTTATGTACTATACATTGCCACATAATTTTCTTCCATTCTGCCTCTAGATACTTAGGTTAAGGATTTCCAGAAAATAAAATCTGGAATTAAAAAAATATAAAAAATAAGCATCATAGAGTTTACGTTGTATAATTTACTTAAATATGAAATCAAAGAACCTTTTGCCTCCATACTTTGTAATTTATGCTGTTTAAGTATTCTACAAGAAAATTTTCATTTGGCATAGTTATTTTCCCTTTTCCAGGCTTGATTATAGATAATGAGATTTGTCTCTTTAGTCACCAATGGAAAGGAAAAATATGCTTCCTTGCTCTACCTTCACTTTATACTGTAGGAAAAGCTGAATTCTGGGGGATGATTAAGCCAAAAAACATAGGCAAAGCATGACGTTGATGTGCTTGACTTTTTGGTATTTTTTTCTGCATAGTCGCTTATTTCATTTGACCTTGCGATGTAGGTAAAATAAGAATTTTACCACCTGACTGAGTTTCCTCCTGAAATGAGGAAACCAAACCCTAGTGATAAGATATTCTGTTACTCCATTTCAATAAACTCTGCCACTTATTGAAGTAGTTTTTCAAGTCAAATACACATTTTCCTAAACTATTTGTATAGTGCTTACCCTACACAAAACATACATATACATTAATGAGTTTGGGGAATTAGAGAACCACTGAAATATAATTTTGTTTCATTTCATTTCTTTTTTTTCTTTTTTTTGAGACCGGGTCTCACTTTATAGTCCAGGCTTGCCTTGAATTCACTCTGTAACCCTGGCTGGCCTGGAACTTGCAGCAATCCTCCTGCCTCAGCCTCCAGAGTGCTGGAATTATAGGTGTGTGCCACCAACTACTGAAATGTAATTTAATATACTACGTGAGTGTGCTTCTTTCCTACCCATAAGACAATGTACCTTCTTTTTTTTAACTTCAGAAATGTCAGTAAGACAAAAATGTTTAAGCTCCTTTACCTTAGAAAGAGAACTGCCTTACCTTTTTCACATGAAGGGGATAGATTTGGGCCCTTAGTGCAGGTGATGTGGCTGTTGAGGACTCCAGATGTGGAGCTAATAGCCTGTATACCTTCCATCAGGCCCTGGCTTCTTCTAGTCCACAGTAAACAGACCGGCTGATCTTCTCAATCATTTCTTTCCATGAACTTTTTCCCACCATCACAATCAAAGAGGTTGCTACTTCTTCCAAGAATTTTCCTCTGTGGACCAAGTGTCACCCTGCAGGCACGCTTTGGCTGACACACCATGGCCTTCGGGTATTGACAGCTGAAGTTTGTGCCTGCTCCAGCCTCTTTCCTCCTGGGATGCAACCTCCTCCATCTCCATGGCATCAGCACCATGCCCAGAGCTCAGCTCCTCCATTCACTCTGCCCTCTGCTAACTTGGAGGTCTAAGCAAACGGCCCTTATGACACTTTGTCCCTTTCTCCTCCATGTCTCACTAGTGTCCTCTACTGCGCTACTTAAAGTGTTTTAAAAAATGAACATTCTCATAGATACATTTCAAATCTGGAATATTAATAGTTTTTATCTTGCAGCCAGAGATTGTTTTGAATAAAAACCACTGGAATTTTAATGAGGCACTAATGTCTAGTGTTGGAAGTAAAGACTGCAGCTGTTCCTGACTATGTGGCTTGCTGAAAGGGAAATCTTCAGGTCTTTTAAGATGCAGAAAATATTTTGGTGCTGGGTGGACTCTTGGGAACACACTTATATTCACCTGTAGAAGATTATATATATTGCATATGTTAATATATATACTTTTTATATCACTTACAAAGTATTCTGGCCTCTTTGTTTTCACTTTTAGGTATTTAATATTTATAATTTCTTTGTTTGTTTGTTTGTTTTAAAATCTGATTTCCCTGGTTAGTACATTACAGCATCTTTTGTAGTGTTTTAGGCATTTGTAATTCCCCAAAGCCAGTCTGTCCTATACTTCCTGAAGGTCTATGATGAGTTCTACAAAACTGGGGGAGGGGAGGGGTGAGACAGGACCTAGGAAAATAGGAAATTGTGTGGCAAGGGATTGTGGGAGTATCAGAGAGTAAGGAGGGTGGGAGGTCACTGCCTCGCTTCACTCCCACAGGTCTCTGCAGGCTGATTAATAATATGCTTCACTCTCATTTTTTTCTTATGCTAAGCCTGAAAATCCTCAAGGGCCTGAACCCTGGTGCTCCTAGATGGTTTATTTAAACCAGGACTTTAAAAAAAATGAGTCATCTGAACCGGGAGGTCAAACATACCACCCCACCTGGACCCTGACCTTCTTTCGAGGGGACCTTCTTCTTTGGGAAGAACATAGAATATGATGACAAATGTATCTTGCTTTATGCCAATATGATATTTAAATTATGAACTTAAACAAATGCTAATTATTGTCATTTAAGTTCTATGTTGCTTTTACAACTTAGCTTCCCTTATCTTCCCTTCTTCTTTCCCTCTGCCAATATTAGCTTATCTTACAGTGTTTCTGTTTGATATCCCAAACTTGGGAATTCTCCATCTCCATCTTCTCCCTGCCTTAAGTAAATCCTAGTGTTTGTCCATATCCACATCTCTAGTCTCTCTCCATCACTCAATTTCTCCCCCACACTCTGGTCTCCTTTGCCTCTGCTAACTGGAGGTCAGATAATCAGTCATTTTAACAACATAACTGTAGAGCCCTAGTGTCTGATAATATCTGATTGTCCTTTGAGATGCCAGGGACTGACTTTCTCAAGCTTGTCTCTGGTTCGGAATTCTACTCAAATTATCCCTCCAGTCCCCTTATATCTTACCTTTTTGCTGCACTTTTCTTTTGTGTTTCTTTTCATTTTCTCCAATTCTTTTCCCAAGGCACTTTGGGTGTCACAAATATCATTCATAATTTGAGTGAAGAGCAGTTTCCCAGATAAAAGAGAAAATAACTTCACACCAAGGTTCAGGTATCTCTGTCCATGGCAGTCTTTCAATTCGGGTGCTGTTTCTCCAAGCCATGCTATCCAGTCCTGGGCCATCATTTTCCTCTTGCCAGTCTCTGCTTTACCCCAACTACAGAGAATTCTGATGTAAAGTGGACAACTTAACTCACTTTGTTTTTCTTAGCTCAGGGAATTAATTTCATTGCATTTATTTTCATCTGAATTGTTTAAGAAAAGTTTCTAAAGATGTCTCTTTTCCTTATGCAAACTCTTGCACCCTTTCCCCCTTCTGATACATTTGCTACCATTATCAGCACACTTCTTTCTTTCTTTCTTTCTTTCTTTCTTTCTTTCTTTCTTTCTTTCTTTCTTTCTTCTCTTTGTTTCTTTTTCTCTGCCTTTGTTTCTTTCTTTTTATTTCTGTCAGGGCTGAATCTACATCTTAACAAGCAAATATGAAATAAAATGCTTGGGAATTCAATACTGATGAATGCATCTGTAATTAAATCTGTCTTAAATCAAAACTAATGCATTTACCCATACTTTTACACTTTAGCCCTAACTTACACTGCCTTTCATCTGGGATTGCTTCCTGGAGCAGTAGTCTCCTTTGGGTGTTACCTCTTCCTCAGCAGCAAATGCCTGGTACCAACTTGTTTCTGACTATTGATTTTTGCTCCCAAACTTTATTTTGAGTCACAGCATTTTAGCCCCAGGGTGCTCTTGTCAGCCCAAAAGGCTTCACTCAGTGCTGTCATGGGCTTCCTTTCCTCCTAACCAGCGCAAGGCCAAGAGATTGTTTTGCTTATGTTTTGCACCAGCTCCTCCAAGAAGTTGACTGACTACCTTTCCTCCCTAACCTCTCCATGCCACCTTCTACCTCCCTTTTTTCCTTCATTCTGTCCATCAAAATGTATTGAATATGGACTGGATAACTTGAAGCCCAAAAGAAACCAGGATAAGGACACATCTTCCTTGGTCCTCAGAGCCCAGTGGGGAAGGCACCCGAGTAGATAACAGCATATAACTGGAATGAAGGTCTTCACTGATTCTAAGTACCAGTATGACATTGCTCTTTCTTCCCCAAATAAATTATGAAAATTTCCTGTATCATTAATATTATGTATAGTATGGGATTTCCCTCTTGGAAATTTAACCAACCAAGAATCTACAGTGGTTGCACAAACAGATTTTTTTCCTTATCACTCCCCAGACTATAGAGTATATCAACTATCCATGCATAGTGGGTATTATAAGCAATCTGAAGATTTAAAGTAATAGGAAGATGTGTATAAGTTATATGCAAACACTGTACCATTTCATATAAGGACTTGAGGACCCATGAGTTTTGATATCTTCCAGAAGCCTAAATCCAGTCCCCCCAAATGCTGAGGGATAGTCGTATTTCTCACTTGACACTTATTCACCCCAAACTTTTAAGTGTGTTGGGGTCTTATGTAACCCAAAAATGAGACCAATTGAGCTTCCAAATGTCAGAGGTTAGGGAAATATAATGCTTGGTCAATTCACATTTTCTGTTTCTTCTGAACAATTCAATCACAGATTTCCCATCTTCCAGTAATATGCTTGCTGGACTGAGTACCACTTACTTTTAGGTGTAGACTTGGAATTTATGACTTCTTTCCTTGACTTGCACATGGAGACATGTATGTTCAGCAGTGATTTACCAAAGCACAACTCGGGGCCAGTGCAGATGTTCCTGAGATGAATCCTGGTCCATCTTCCAAACACTGGAGCCCAAGTCACCATCCCAGAATGGACTGTGCCCTTCTAATACAATTCTCCTTGGGGCCTTTGGCATCTTTTCTTACCAGTCAGTTTTGTGTACATATGTCTAACCTAATAGATTTTCTTAGGTTTCAATTATGGAAAGCAAGACTTTCTCTCACAAGGCTCTTTACATAACAGTATGCAAATCAGCTTATTTTTCCCTTACAGTCATATCAGAACACTAGTGATTAATGTGGGAATACTTCATAGGTCACATCAATGTCACATAATTGATCTAAGGAAGAGTTCAGGAGTGGGTCTTTCCAGAGTACAGTTTACTTTTTGATACTGGAGACTGAACCCAAGGTTTATTGATTTACCTCTCCAGCCCTTTTTATTTTTATTTTTATTTTTATTTTGAGCTGTGATCTTGCTAAGTTGCCCAGGCTTGCTTTGACCTTGGGATATCCTCAGCATCTCACTACCCTAGCCAGCTGATAATTTAACTTGTCTACTCACGCAAAAAGAAGTATGTATTTCTGGAACTATTCACACAGTTACATAAACAGTAGTGTAGTAAGAAAGTGATAGAGATAAATATAGAATTCATTGCGTCTCCATGGGAAGATGCCTATCTTTGGTATCACTGCCTTGAGTCTCATCTGCTTTCAGGAAGTTGTCTATGTGTGGAGAAACTTGACTGATCTATCCTGCACCTTGAGGTTCTTTTTTTTTTGTTAGTGAGATGTTCCTCTCCATCAGTTGCCACCCTTCTCCCTTCCCTTTAAGGGCCCACCCTTACCTCAGCCTCTCATCTTGCTAGCAAATATCCTATGCTTCTACTCAGTAGAAAAACTTAACATGTGCACCCTCCTACTTTTCCTCTTTCTTTCCTTCAAATGTGTCAAATGTTCAACTCTCCTTCTTAGTCCTTTTATTTTCTGATAAGGAAGCAAGAATTTTCCTTTTCTTCTAAGCCTGTCTCCTTGGTGCTTGTATCCCTGGATCTCTTGGGACCTAAGACAGTAAGTTATGATTTCAAGAACTCTTAGATTTCCACCACTTGTCCTCAATTAGTAACCAATATGCTTTTCTCTGGCTAAAATGTGATTCACACAATCTATCCATATCTATATAATTATAATAACCAAATGAAAAGAAGAAACTTTCCCTTGCTATGGTGAGTACAATGCCTTTTCTGGTTTATTCAATTTTGTACTTCTTAGAGCATGGCCTGTATCAATTTCCTGCCTTCATTTCTTATTAATTAACCATTCTTTGAAATCCTGCAATCTGTTTCCATTCCCAATGCTAACCTTCTCCCTGTGAATTTAAATTTGATTCACAGAGACCTTTTGTATCACTTGTGCTAGTTTCCAAGCCAAGTCCTTTCCTTCTCTGCCCCTTATGCTTCTCTACCCACCTCTGTCTTGTGCAAATCTCCTTCACTTGGCAGCAACCCTATCTAGGCTCATATATTCTGATAAACCATGGCTCTGTTCCTTATACTTCTTTTTTTTTTTAAACCCCTCTCCAGAAGAAATCTTACCAAAACCCTTCCGATAATACACTCACCACCCTCCAGAAATGTCATGGTCCTTATCTTGTCTCTTACGTAACTGCAAACTACCTTGTTTGGCTTCATGATTCCACAGTACATGTACTGACTGTACTATGCTAGACTATTTCCCATTGCACATACTATCCAGAGATTGCTGACTGGTAGATAAAGAGCCCTTAAGCCTCTGTGCTTCTCAATATTACAGCACTCTTCACTCTGTCTTCTGCCCCCACCTCACCCCATCAAGGTGATCCTGAGTCTAGAATACAGACCATCTGGGAGTTATTCCAATAAGAAACTAAGTGGTCATCTTTTCTTGATATAGTATTCTTAAGCAAGTTCATTTTTTAAAATCCTTTAAATGAGTTCTCATTTTTCAGAAAACAAATAAAATTCTGTCCTCTCTATGGATATGTTCTATGATATTAGGGAGTAAGTTTATTCCTTTTGTGAACTGAGCATTTAAAAATGACAACACGTTATTTTATTTTTCAGTGAGACAGGTAAACAGTCTTAGAAAACTCTTCCTAATTTTTCTCTTTTGTTTTATTTCTAACTATTTAGATTGCACATGTGGTAGTGTGTGAAGCACTGGATTGCATTGGAAAAGACGCCATGGGTGGTATGAACTTCACAACTATAGCAGTGAAAGCGTGACGGTACTGCTGACTAGTTTGGCTTAGACAGTAGGAAACATCTGGTCGTTTTCTGATATTTATCAAGACAGAACTGTGTTTCCTTTAAAAACAGCTTCACATGAACAATGCATTGCATAATAGCAGAGGAATTTTGTAACAGTGCAGAAAACAAGACTGTAACTATTAAGTATAGAAATTAGTTTTGACATTAATCAAAAAGTTAATTATAACTTCAAAATGCATCTATGGTTATATTTGTAATAAGATATGTTTAATACAATATATTTTTCTTAGAGTTTATTTCTGTCTTCAGTGTACACTGAGGCCTTAAAACAAAGGCAGAGGCCGCCTGTCAGCCGCACCCTGCCTTCCCCCTCAGCTGGTGTTTGTATCACTGGAGGGGATGAAGGCTGTGGAAAACTCCTCCTGGGCAGAGCCTGTCTCTGAGGGAACCTTGCTGCTCACTCTCCCGATCCCCACCATCCTCTCCCATTTCATGTCATCAAAAACAACGTATTCTGAAAACTTGTACAGAATACAATATTCCCTTCTGTTCCAAGGAATATCAAGAAACCAACTCAGGATCATAGCACAGATTTGGGTGTATACTTCTTAGACTACAAAGTTCAAATGCATTTATAAGCCAGTCCCAAAGAAATTCTGATCCAAGAAAGGAATGAACATAAAACATAAAGCCACATTAGAGAAATAAGTTGAGTCTGACCTTTCTGTTTCAAAACCCAAGTGCCAAAGTCCAAATCTTTCAGCTAAGCAATCTTAAAGTAAGGTGGCTCTGTCTACATTCATATAAACCTGTGATAGATCACTAAATGCTGTCTTGCTTCTAGTCTTTCTAGACAGAAAATTGGCCTGAATAACTTATAGTTATGGTTCCAGAGTTAGCAAATATATCAAGCTTTTATGCTTGGCCCAAACTAGACATTGCTAATCAATCTCACAGCACTATCCTGCTGAGCTAGAATGAACTTCATAATCCTTTCCAGTAGCACAGCAGGTTTCCTAATCAATTGGAGATGACATGATATATTAGATCTATTTGCTTTCACAGGGTTAAAGCTTTTGAAATATAACAGATAAAACAATCATTTGGGCAAAACTTAGCATTAGTCACTTTGCAAAAGGAAATCTGAAAAGCTATTTTGGCAACCCCTCTTTTCTGTCTCTATATGGCTATTTCAGGAGGGAATAACCGCATGGGATCTTATCTTTCTTTTCCAACTGTGCTACAAACATTGTCTCATTCAGTTTGAATAAACTTCTGAGCTTATCACTCCTAGGTCTTCACAGCTGATATATTTTCAACCATTACATCACCTGTCACCTTCTAGATCATAGTGTCCTTCCTTTTACTACAGTTTATCTTTTGCTATTACTTTAATTTTTTTTAGTTTCTTCACCCTCCAATATGCCTATCATTTAGTCATTTCTTTATTGTATTATGTCTCCTTTCTCTAGGAATCACTCTCCTAACAGTACAAATTTGCTGTCTTTTCCCCCTTAACTTTAAAAAACAAAAGTACAAAGTTTTAAGCTATTCTACACCAAATTTAAACTAATATGCTGTAACTTTCTTTTCTCCTAAAACTACAACCATTTTTGAAAAACTGGATGTCTCATGTGTCTCTTCTGAATTCCTTACAAAGACTGACATCTCTCAGGATCTGCTGTGTGCTTCCCTTTTCTGCTGGCCTCTCAGAATGCTCCTGACATGCTCCCTGTCCTAGGCTTATCTGACACTATACAAATTGAATGGGTGCTTGCTTGATTTTTGTTTTCTTCTGTAACAGTTTATATACTTCCTGGTTCTTCTCTTTAACCTTCTCTTTCATTTATCCACAGTTTTTCTCCTTTGGAAAACTCAACTTTGAAACTTTCAGTTTTTACTCCTTTATGACTTGCAAATTAATGTAAGCATTGTAGGCTTTTCTCCTAGTTGCTAGTTTTGCATTTTCAACTCCTTTTCTGAGCATTGAATGATGACTCATGCACTGTTCACTTGTGCAGTCGCAAATCTTTCAACTTTAAAGAAGCTTTTTAGTCTGAACTGTTATGTGCTGAATATCATAAATGCCAAATTTAGTTGTTGTCTTTCAATATGTTTTCTGGGGCCAGTCAATTTCCTTCCCATGTCATCTTTGTTAAAGCTATTATTTAAAAAAAATGTATTAGTATCCAAAAATGGAAAATCTCAAATAGTTATATTCCAACTTTGTATTCTAGTCTGTATCACTCTTTTTATAATGTCATCTTGCATAACACAACAAGGTTTGTCATATTAAAAAACTTTAAAATCATACGTCCTTTGTTAAATACATGATGGATTGCTTTTATCTATTAAATGTGGGAATGAGTTTCTTACCTGGTAGCCAAATTCCTTCATGAAGCAGGATCAACTTCTCTTCAAGTATGTGCTTGTGTCTAACAGGTTACTAGCTGATTGCAAAACTTGCCTTGACTTTTTTTCATTTTAGTTTGTGTCCTTATTTTGTCCTTGACCTTGAATTTCTGTAGTAATTCCATCTTCTCTTCTACCTTTTAAGATTATCCTTAACTTTTAACACACAAATTGAAGAACACCTCCAACATTCACTTTAAAATAGATGTGTGGTCAGGTTTAGATCAGTCATGATGAAGAGAAAAAAAAGAGGGAGGCAGTTAAAGAACCCTTAAAAGTTGCATACAATGGCAGATGCTGAATTCCAGGAAGACAACAGAGAGGTGAGCAACAGCAAATCAATCTTTCTGAGATTTGGAGTCCAGGTGCTAGTTGTCATAGCAACTTGGGGGAAGAAGGAAGAATTTGGGTCTCTTGGACACAGAAAGCATCTAAAGGGAGAACTGAAGCCATCTTCTAAAGACAGGGAGGGACCTTAGCACAGAAAAGGGAGATGGCAAACAATGCTTTCTCCCTGATTCCCCACTCCAGGAATGAGCACTATGCTTGAACCTCCAGAGGTACAGTGACTGCAGGTGACCCCAGAGGTTTCTCCACAGAGAAACCCACCAGTGGCACACAGCAGGAGATGCTGTGGGCTGCAGTGTTGGTGAGTAATTCCAGATCAAACATCCCCAGGGAAGAGTGATAGTCCAGATACCATTTTGGGAAAGGGAATGGGCTAACTAAACCCAGGACTTGGAGCAGGTGTAGGCTGGCTTCATCTCTAGGCTCCCAGCATCTGGGTAAAGAGCAGCCTTGGGAGACATCCAAGGTCAGGGAACCAAGTTTAAGCCAGCAAGAGACACTCAAAGAATTGTGCATTGAACAACATGGGTCTCAGTCTCACAGTCAGAAACCAGGATTAGCCTGGATTTCAATGGAGTTGAAAGCACAGGCTTAGTGGGATAATCACCCACACTATCCTAATTCTATTGCTGGTGTGCTGATATCATTCAGCGTGTATCTGGGCTCTGCCTACCTCCTTTGTCTACCAGTGATAGCAGAGATACACCCTGAAGTGGACATTTTTTCCTTTCTCTGCTTTTTTCTTTCATGATTGCTTATTCTTGTTTTTTTGTCTTGTTTTGTTCTTTGTTTTCTTTCTTCTTTTTTTCCTCCTATCTTCTTCACCAGTTTTCCAGAGCTTGAATAATCTTTCTTTGTCCTTTAGCCTTGATTCTAATCTTTCTCTTCTTCCATTTCACTGTTTTTTCTTCTTAGTCCTCTTAAATTTTCTCCCCTGAGGGTAAAATCACTCTACTAAGGGAATATTTTCTGAATATAACTTTCTTATTTGTTTTAGATTTTGTTGTTTAACTGTAAGTCTTGTTGCTATGATTAAGCTGGAAAATTAAGACTTAGCACAATTTGTCCTTTTCTAGGCTATTTGATGCTATTGTTATACTGCTTGTACTACTTTAGCCAAGGTACCATACTTATTGACATAAAAAAAAAACCTCTTCATAGAAGTAATGGTATAAACCTTCCCAAGCATGGAAAAAGAATTTGACTACTGGTAAATGAGGCACACAGAACCCTAACTAGTCATATTTAGGAAAAATGCTACACCAAGGCATATAATAGTCAAGATTCTAGAAATTCAACACAAGAACAGAACATTAAAAGTTGGTTGAGAAAAGAAAGAAAACAGCTATAAAGGAAAGCCCATCAGAATCACAGCAGACTTTTAAATACAAACTCTTAAATCAAGGAGAGCTTGGAATGAAGTATTTCATGCCCTAAAAGAAAATAGCCTCCAACCAAGATTGACATACTTCACAAAACTATCTTTCAAAGTTGATGGAGAAATGTCTTATTTCTTATGATAAAAACACCTGGAGAAATTCATGACACCCAAACCAGCTCTCCTAAAAGTTCTGAAAAATATTCTAGAAAGAGGTAACAAAGACAACAATTATATGAAGCCCAGTAGAATGAATCCAACAGACAAGGTGAGGAATTAAACAGAGCGGGGAGGAGAGTTTCCAAAGATGGCAGACCGGTAGGTAGCAGGAGAGGGACCCTCTCTGAGAGAAACAGCTTAAATGCCAGAATAGAGCACCCTGGAGAGACCCAAACAGAGACAGATGGACTCTCTCAACTCAGGAAGAAACTAAAGTGAAAAAAAAATCTCGAATATGAGGCCCTGGGGCTACCATTAGAGAGGCCAAGAACAGCGAGCACAGCGCCCTCCTCGAGCTGCCTGAATTCCTGCCCAAGACGGACCTGATGACCGAACCACACCGATGCGACTTACTTGAGCAGCCGGAGCGTGGAGCTGAACAGCCCTGTGCAGGGCTCGCCCGGACTCGGCCCTGCATGTGACCCACCCAGAGGTACCTTGAATTCACACCGCAGCTGCGCTGAAGTCAGAGGTTGGGGAGCCCAGCAGTTCTCAGGGACTGGCATCAATATGCAGTGAGTGATGGGAATAAGACCCTCCCATGGGAAAGGGGCAACCAACTGGATGACATGTTGGATTTGGGCAGGACAGCCCTAACTCCATAAGGAAATGGCTTCAGTTGGTTGCTCCCCTCGCTGAGTGGATTGGTGGAATCTGCTTGGACTGGGCTGTGCCCCTGGCCAGGACCCAGTGGATCGCTACATATTAATTCCCTGAGCTTGGTGGACACTGACGCAGTGAAGGCCCACAAAGGTTGACTGGCCTGGAGGGGAGGAGCCAGTGTACACTGACTTTGCTTGAAATTCAATCTCTGATAGCGGACTGCAGAGGGCAGAAGCCACTAGCCTGTGTGCTCCAGAAGAACCTTAACCAACAAGAAAAGGGGCTGGAAATTACACTATACACTTGTATGGAAGGAACCAAAAACATGACAAGAGAGGGAAATAAGAAAAAAACCCCAGCCCCCAACCCTGATATTATTGATCCAGGAGAGGTAAATACAAAAGAGATTCAGGGCAGCAAACATGCAACATCAAACACAGCATCAGCGGACGTAAAGAGATATCTTCAGGACCTTGTAAATGAAATCAAAACTGAAATATTAATTCAAATTAAACAAGAGATAAGTAGATTAATAAAAGAAAGGCTGAGAACATTTCAAGAGGACACAGACAGAAGAATGGAGGAACACAGAAGGAGAGAAGAGTTCAATGAGGAATATAAAAAAAACCTAGAAGTCATGAAGCAGATTCAAAGACATTACCAGGAAACTAAAGACTCCATAGAAAGCTGGCAAAACTGCTTGAAAGAAACCAAAGATAGACTATCAAAAATTGAACACAAGCTTGCAATGTGTGATCATGAAAGGGAAGATCTCTTAAAAATAACAAGGGAGCAGGCAGTAACAATTGGAAGGCTAGAGGACGACAAGAGGATCGATAACTTACGAATAAAGCATGTGAATGAAGAAGCAGGAGTCAAAACAGAGGAATTGCAAAGGCTATACACAGAAATTATTAAGGAAAATTTCCCAAGCATAGAAAAAGGAAATGATATGCAGATGTATGAAGCATAGAGAACTCCAGCCACCTACAACCAAAACAGCTACACCTAGACACATAATAATCAAGATCCCAGAAATTCAATATAAGAACAGAATATTAAAAGCCATCAGAGAAAAGAAACAGATCACTATAAAGGAAAACCCATCAAAATCATGGCAGACTTCTCGACACAGACCATCAGGTCAAGAAGAGCTTGGAGTGAAGTAATTCAAGCCCTGAAGGAGAACAACCTCCAGCCCCAGATTGATGTATCCTGCAAAACTCTCTCTACAAATTAATGGAGAAACAAGATGCTTTCATGACAAAGAGGAACTTGGAGAATTTGTGACCACCAATTCAACCCTACAATAAATACTGAAGGACATTTTAGAGAGAGAAAAAGAATACAAACATTTCAGGAACAGTGGCAGAGAGGCCCCAGTGAATGGGGCAGACAGTGGAGTGGAACAGAAAAATAGACAACCAATGGCAGAAAAACAGAATAGCAGAAATAAGGCAGAGAAGATTGGCTGTAATTTCTAGTATAGATGGCCTTGAAATATTAACAGAGAGAAACACAGGCAGATTAGATCAGGAGATAGGGTCCATTGAGATGCTGTATATAGGGAGGCAGTGGGACCCAAAACAAGTAGTGCACCCTATGGGAGTGAAAGGGGAGGAATTGTCTAAAAAAGGGAGGTAGAGGATATTGTTAAATGGGTAACAAGATTTAAAATTTACATTATTCTCATCACTCTGCTTGGATGGATTACATGCTGTTCCAGTTTGTCTACTTACACTAGACTTGAGGACATCGTCAGCTATCCCAAAAATAAGAGGACATATTATGGTAATCCTCCATAATTTCCTATCAACTTAATCTGAAGCCCTTTATAACTTATACTGTCTTATTATGACTGATCTTATTTGAATCTGGGTTGTTAGATTGCTACTTTGTATTGACTGATTTTATTTAAATCTGTTATGATTAATAGCATCAAGTCTAAGAGTATAGGCAACTACACTGAAGATGACAAGAATCACTAAGATACCCACTCTGGTTTGATTATTACTTGCTTTTGAAGTCTTATAATGTCTCCAATGCTTTGTTTTTATGAATGTTGTTATATACTGCTGAGACACCATGGTAACCATTGTAGATCACCTTGTATTGTGGTTTTATATGACTTTTTTGCTTCATGCTTTTCTAGGAATTGTTTTGTTTTGTCTTGCTTTGTTTTGTTTTCCCCTATAATACAGAAATTATAGATACACATGCAGAGACTCATGCATGTGTAGAGCTTATAAGCAGTTTATGAGAACCAACTATATAACACGTGTTGAAATGAACAACTACTTTGAAGAAAAATAGACACTATAGTACCCAGTGCTGATTCCATAATATCATGATGTGAAATCCAGCAAAACTATCACTCTTTGTTCAAAGTGATCTTAGCTTGCTTTGCTTTGTTTAAGTTCAGCACACATGAAGGTATTGTCAGCTGTTTTTGAGGAGAATGAGAGACACTATGACAGCCATTCTTGGCTTCCCTAATGTCTGGTCTTGAAGAACTGAAACACCCTCCTCATCCTGTTCAGATCAGTTCCATACTATGTTGCTCTGTGTGAATTCCCTGTATGTGACAATATGGACAACTATTTGGAAGAAAACAAGAGTCAATATGATAGAGAGTGAATATCACTGATTGTCTAGTTTTGAAATTTATGTCTCTTACATTACTTTCTTGTGATCTGCTTTGTTCTGTTTTGTTGTGTTTAATTTTACCCTTTTGATATAATTGCATGTATATTTGAGTGGGTAAGATGGATGATCATATTGCTGTTTTTGTCAGATCATGGAGCAGAACTGTTAACAGTCTCACTGTTTGAATGTTTACTTTACATGTTTTAACTTTGTAATTTGAATAACTATTTCCAAGAAGTCAGTATGTAATTTGTCAAGTAATAATTTCTTAGGTTTTTTTGTTGTTGTTCTTTTCCTTTTCTCCTTGGAATTCTGTATTGTTGCTATCCTTTATTCCATTTTTTTTCTCTTTAAATAAAATTTTAAAAAAATAAACATAGAGGGAGAAAGGGATCCAATAACATGAAAATAATATGAAAAAAATAAATCAATACATATCAGGAATAACCATCAACATGGGGCTGGGGATTTAGCTCAGCTGCATAAGTGCCTGCCTGGCAAGTGTGAGGTCATGAGTTTGATTCCTGGTACCACAAAAAAAAAAAAAAAGCCATCAACATAAACAGTCTCAACTCAACAATCAAAAGAAAAAGATTGGCAGAATGGATCAAGAAACAAGATCCAACAATATGCTGCACACAAGAAACATATTGAACTCAAAAAGAAACTCAGAGGCTGAAAGTCAAAGGATGGAAAATGATACTCCATGTGATAGAGGCCTGGAAAAAAGCAAGGGTAACTATTTGACTTGCAGATACAGTGAATTTCAAAACAAGACTTTTCAAGAGAGACAAAGAAGGTCACTATATACTTGTTAGAGGAAAATCCAAGGGATAACAATCATAAATACATATGAGGCAAATACCAGCATACCCAGTATACAAAATAAACCTTAACAGACACAAAACATCAAATAAACACTAATACAAATTGAAATGGGGGCCCTCAATATCCCACTGTCACAAAATAGAACAACTAGAAAGAAATCAACAAAGAAATATTAGAACTGAAACAAACCTCTGGACAAATGGACTTAGTAGATATCTACAGGGTGCTCCATCCACAATAGAATGCACATTCTTCTCAGCTGTACACAGGATATTCTCCAAAATAGACTACATGCTATATCACAGAACATGGTTATGTATATGCAAAGGAATTGAAATTAATCCATGCATATTTTCAGATCATATTGCAATGAAATTGTAAATTAATGAAAAAAGAAACTGCAAAAACTGCATACTCATATGAAAATTAAATAACTCCCTCCTAATGAACCAATGGGTCACAGATGACATTTAAAAACAAATTAGACATTTTCTTCAGTCAAATGACAATGACAATACAACCTTTCAGGATTTATGGGACTCAATGAAAACAGCCTTATAAAGGCAAATTATAGTAGTGAATTCCGACATCAGAAAGACAGAGGGAGATCAAATAAATAACCTAATATTGAACCTCAAGTTTCTAAAGAAAGAAGAGCAAGATAAACCCAAAGCATTCTCAAGGGAGAAAATTATAAAGATCAGAGCAGAAATTAATGCAACTGAGACTAAGAAACAATACAAAGAATTGATGAATCAAAAAGGTTTTTTTTTTGAAAGATCAAGTAAAATAGACAAACCCTTACCCAACCTTATTAAAAAAGATACAAACACATTTGTGCAGTTAGGACTGAAAAGGGTAAATATAATAACAGATCCTACAGAAATCCAGAAGATCCTCAATATCTATTTCTAAAATGTGCAATCTAGTGAGATAGAAAATGCAGAAAAAATGTGACATATTTCTAGATATATATGAATTACCAAAGTTGAATTAAGAAGATATAAAAATTTGAAATAACTCAATATCAGTGAATTAAATTGAAGATATAAATAAAAAACAATCAACGACAAAAATCTAGATCCTGACAGATTCACTGTTGAATTCTACAAGAAATTTAAGGAAGATCTAATGCCACTACTCCTTAAGTTCTTTTATGAAATTAAAAGGATATAACACACCTAAACTCATTTAGAAAAGCAAGCAGTCCCATGATACTAAAACCAGAGAAGGATCCAAACAAAAAAGACAGTTACAATTCAATCTCCCTAATGAGCATAGACACAAAAATCCTCAGTAAAATATTGGAAAACAGAATGCAGAAAATCATCAAGAAGACTGTAAAACATGAACAAGTGTGATTCATCCAGTGATGCAGAGATGGTTCAACATACACAAATCAATAAATGTAATATGCCACATTCATAAAACTAAGGACAAAAATCACATGATCTCAATAGTTGCAGAAATATCATTTAACAAAGTCCAAAGCTCATTCATGATGAAAACTCATGAAATGTGGAATTGATGGTCTGTATCTCAATTTGATAAAAGCCATCTATGACAAACTAACAACCAACATCATACCAAATTGTCAAAAAGTGAAAATTTTCACTCTAAAATCAGGAATAAGACATGAATTTCCACTCTCACCACTGCTATTCAATATAGTTCTTGAAACATTAGCCAGAGGAATTAGACAAGATAAAAAAAATAAAAGGAAGAAGAATTAGGAAAGAAAACACAAATTTTTGTTACTCACAGATGATATGATATTCTAATAGAAGATCCCAAAACATAACCAAAAGACTTCTAAATTTCATAGCCAAATTCAGTGGTGTAGCTGGATATAAAATCAACACTCAAAAATCAATAGCATTCTGTACACAATAAATTCACTGAGAGAGAAATTAAGGAAATAATAGCTTTCACAATAACATCAAGAAAAATTAAATATGTAGGAATCAATCCAACAAAGGAAGTAGAAGACCTTTACATTGAAAACTACAGTACTCTGAAAAAGGAGATTAAAGAGAATATTAGAAAATGGAAAGATATCCCTTGATCATAGGCAGAACCAATATAGTGAAAATTACCATACTTCCAAAACTGTTATATACAATCCCAATAAAAATACCATTAACATACCTCATAGAACTGGAGAAAACATTCCTATAATTCATTTGGACCCAGAAGAGATCTAGCATAGAAAAGACAATTCTGGGCAACAAAGGCAAGTCAGGGGCATCACAATTCCTGACTTGAAATTATATTGCAAAGTTACCATGATAAAAATAGCATGGTACTAGTTATAAATAACAACAGCAATAAGAAAAACCCAGACCAGAGGATCAATGGAACACAATAGAAGCTGCAGAAACAACTCCAAGCATATTCAAACACCTTTGACAAGGGGGCCAAATACCTTTTGGAAAAAGGCCTCTTTAACAAATAGTTAGAAAAAATGGTTTTCCACATGCTGAAGATTAAAACTAGGTCCATATCTCTTATCATACACTAAACTAAAATTGAAAAGGATCAAAGATCTAAATATTAAAACAGAAACACTAAATCAGGTGGAAGGTAAAATGGGTAAAATTCTTTAAAGGCAAAGATTTTATGAACAAAACCCTTACCACACAGGGAAAGACTTCATGAACAAAACCCACATCACACAGGGAATATGACCAAGAATCAGCAACTGGGATCTCAACACTGGAAAACCTTTTGCACATCAAAAGAAACCACCAACAGAGTGAAGAGACTCTGAGAAACATAATGAGAAAAATACACCTTTACTAACTGTTCCTCAGACAAAGGACTAATATCTAGAATATAAAAGAACTTGAAAAAAATCAGACCCTTCAGATTTAAAGACTCCATCCAAAAATAGGCACTTGAAATGAATAGTTGCTTCTCAGATAAAGAAGTATAAACAGTAAATAAATGTTCAAAAAATGTTTAACATCACTGGTCATTTGGAGAAATGTAAATTTAAGCAACACCGAGATTTCACTCCATAAAGAATGGCTATCATCAAGAAATCAACCAATAATACATGGTGGCAAGGCTATGGGTGAAAAAGAAACCCTTCTCCACTGGTGGTGGGAGTGTAAATTGGTACAACCAATGTGGAAATCAGTATGGAGATTGCTCAAAAACACAAAGCTAGAGGTTCCATTTGAGCCAGCTATTCCCCTTTATGGCATCCTCCTGAAAGAGTTAAACAGCATCATACCACAGTGACATATGCATACTCATGTTTGCAGCAGCAGAATTTTTCATAGCTAAATCTTGGAAATAGTCCAAATGCCCATCAATGGAGAACTGATAAAGAAGATGTGGGTTTTTTTTTTTAATGTACAATGGAGTATTATGCCGCTATAAGGAAGATAAACTTGAGACATTTCCAGGTAAAGAGATGCAGTTTGAGACCATAGTATTAAGTGAAATAAATCAGACACATATGTTTAAATATCATATCATTTGTCTCATGTGAGAAACTAAAAGTGTAAATAAGGATCAAAATGGATGACAGATATTGTAAAGTAGGAAAAAATGTTCAAACGGGAAGGGAAGCAAGAAGGTGAGTAAAGGAAGAAAAGGAAAAGGAAAAGAAAGAATAGGAAAAAGTGGAAATAAAGGTTTTGTAAATAAGGAGGAGATAAAAAGTTGAAGGGAGGAAATGGGGAATTTAATTGTGTAAAGTTCTCGAATAGACGGGGAAACAGAAGCTCAACCTGAAGCTTTGCCGTTGGCAATGAGGTCATGCCCCATTTGCTGAAGGAGGTACAGGTGTGTGAGAAGAGAGGGAATGAGCACTTAGTGACTAGTAACGAATGTCATGTGATTTAGAGGTCAAAGGGAGGTCAGCTGGAGGCATCTCTTTTTCCTGTCAGGTAGAAGACAGTGCGTATTGCTGACATCAGAGAAGTGAAAATGGCAGGGATGGGAATTTCAGGAGAATGTGAAGTTTTGAAACAGTAGTTGCAGAGTAATGTAATTACAGAATAATAGAAAGCATTTATGAGCATGGAAGCAAAGAACACAAGCAGGGAATGAACCAGTCATGGAATCATTCAGGACTACTGTTTTGCAAGAGTAGTGTGATCAAAGTCAAGATCAAAAGTACATTTAGAATGTGACGAAGAGTGCTGGAATGTTGGGTAGTGGGATATTATTTGTTAAGGGGTCATGAAGAGAAAATTAAAAGAACAGCAAAAAATGGAGTTCTAAGTGGATTGGCGATCCCAAGGAGACTCCAGAGTATTTCAGGGCCATAGCTAATTACGCCAGGTGGAAGTTCTCTCTATCTAGACTCACCACCCCAGCTATTTGAACTGGCATCATTCTGTTTCCCATCATATACTGCCACATTGTCATAAAGATGCCTTAGCTTTCTTAAATGTGTTGGTAGCATAGTACTCTTATCCATATGCTTAGGTTTACTCAAAATAGGTACTCAACTGGGTGTGGTGGCCCTGCCTCTAATCCCAGCCCTTGAGAGACTGAGGGAAGAGGATCAGTGTGAATTCTAGGCCAGCTTGAGCTGCTCAGCAAGTTCAAGGCCAGCCTGAATTACGCAGTAAAGCCTTGTCTCAAAAACAAAAACACAAACAAAAATGACAGGTATTCAATAAATGTTTTTTGAATTAATAAGTAAAGGAAAAAAAAGAAAGAACGGATAGAAGTAAGCACACAATGCACTTCAGTTCTGTCTCTGTTCACAGGTTGTTAACCACTATGTCTATCTTATTTTACTAATTCAATTTCCTTTTCTTGCTACTTTTAGGAGTTAGTGGAAGGCATTTTAGTTTTCTATTGATCAAAAAAGATTGAAACATTAGATTAGATCACTCAGACAAAGAAAACAATTGTTTTGTCTGTTCATTAAATATGTATCTTTGCTTTCTTTTTATTCACAGTGTGAGGGAGGAAATTGGGAAATTTTCCAGCAATTGAGATTCAATCCTGAGGATAAGTCAAGGAATGAGTCATACGCTTGCTTGGACATCCCCTGTGGTTGTACACATGGCTGACTGACTAATGCTAGCAAATATCTGCTGTCAAACTCCTCTTCAGTTTCCTTCTGTAAGAAGAAAACAATTGGATGTAATAGAACAGAGCTCACTGAACATGACTGTTAAAATAATGGTTTTCTGAATTTGCCACTGATGATATTAATGCTATTCCTAATACACTGATGTTAGTATCTTAATTATCACTATCTGGTAAAATATGAATTTCACCTTTTTACCTATGAATCTGCAAAGAATCTGTACAAATTCAACTTACCTCTTCACATTTTTATTACAATTACACTGATGTCTTTCAGTCTAGTGTGTCTTCCTTAGGTTATTTTATTCTTTCCTATTTAAGAATATTTCATGCACTATCAGAGATGCAGTAAACAAACTACAAACAAACATAAAAACAGGTAAAAAGCTAAAAGAAATAAACAACTGTGAAAAAGACTATGAGGTGTTATTTAAATGCCTTCAGTGAACCAATATGTGCTGTTTTTGAATTAACTGGATGCTTTCCTTGCCTTGATCAAATAGCAGATCTCTTACTGAACGCATTAGAGTTTGCATACATTGTGCAAATGGCCTAATTAAGGTAAGCAACATTATGTCCTATACATGGGACCCTGGTTTTCTTTCTGCTTTGATGATATCACAGGAATCCTTATCATCATCATCATACCATCCCTGTCATTGTTATATCAAGCACCTCAAGCCAAAACCATCACTAGCAGAGATTCCGAGCACCTCCTTTTTTCAAGTACTTTTAAAATTCTTGCAACAAATGTGATTTGAAACATAATCCCTTAAGGTACAACTTTTCTTCATTTTTTTCTCACTGTTTATTAATTTTCTGGAAAATATTTAATGTAGTATGATTAAAAAACAATGAGGAAAGATAAGATCCTGAATGGTCAGGTTAAAGTCTTGCATGAGTTGTTTATCTGCCTGATCTGGAAGAGATGGTTTTGGCTTTTTGTATCTCCATTTCCTCAGCTGTAAATCACTGAGGAGTGCTACCTGATATTGTTTAGTAATTCAACATCTATTTCTTGAAAATCTGCAATGTGCTAGGCCCTGTGAACAGGATAAGTAGTTGATGACTTTATGAAACTTATACTTTAGCAAAGACAGTAACCAAAGTGTCAGTGAAGTGGAAGGATGTGCAGTGTCTAACAAAGGAAGGATTCTGCTAGCCTATGGGAGTGAAAACTCAGGTAGCCATTTACTAGCTGCAGAGTGTTACCTCACTGTGACTCAGTCTCCTCCTCTATAAATAAGGTTGATATCGGTCTTATATCCTCGAAGTGAGGGGATTAAATGGATTAGCATGGATAGACGTAGGTTTTGTTTTTCTTTCTGAAGAGAGGACTAAAGCTTAAAGAACTTGAAATAAGGAGCTAAGAGCAGTTCCTAACTCTGAAGGGTAATTCTGAAGTTACCCTTCAGAAACCTGAAGAGAATTGGAAAAATATTTCAGATCTCAGTTTTTTGGATGTGAAATTCTATAGTGGGAACCATGCCTGGAACATAAAGGTCTAAGTGGAACCACTGAGCTGTCACATAAATTCATGTTTTTCTATGACATCTGATGTTGCTTATAAAATCTAGCCTCATCCAGATAGCCTCATAAAGTAGGAAGCAATACGAGGTGCTCCAAGGACGGAAGCAGAGCAAGTGCAATGCACTCATTTTATTGCACAAGAGTCACATAGTCAGAAACAAAGTCCCTCTTTTCCTAAAGTACTTAAATTCCATTAAATTTCATGGCCAAAATTAAAGAAAATTCCAGTAGAAAATATAAGTAACAGAACATTTATTACATGTATTAATAGTAGCTCATTTATATTAGGTCATAAATTTTGACTAGTTACCACTTCTTGAAGTATAGGACTTTCACTGTGCAGTGTGTGTGTGTGTGTGTGTGTGTGCGTGCGTGTGTTTAACAATTAAGGATCAATTTATTAAAACAGTTGCCTTAGGCACCTGCGATGGTGACTTCAGCCTCCACTCCTGGCTCAATGCTGATGGAAATCAACTGCTTAACAATCTCAGAAGGACTGTGCACATCAATGAGTCCTTATGGATTCTCATCTGGAAGTGATCCCATGTCTTAGAACCTTCACCACAAGGCGTTTTTCTTGCAGTGATTCTCAAGTTCTTAGTGGGCATGTGAACGGGGCCTTTCACTTCGAGATTCTTTTCCTTTGCACTTGTGATCAAGTGAGCACACATCTTCTCCAGCGACTTCACGGTGCGGTTGGTGAGGGTAATCCTAATTCGGTGAATGGCCACCTCTGGCTTCACAGGTGTCTTTCCACATCTTTAAACGCCATGGCGCTGGCGGGGCTTCCTGTCTGACTTGTTCCTCGGAAAGAGTGAAGAGCCGTGAGTCAGGACCAGTGCCGCACCCACTACCACCTCTTCTGTGTTTTGTTTTTTCAAACTTTTTTGCCCATCTTTTGTTATTTTTCATTCGTCCCTAAGAATAATGCAGTTCTTTCTGCAAGTTATATACAACCTGTCTGCATGGAGGAGTGAGGACCCAAGTGAGGACCCCGGAGAAGACTTCCCATGACGTTTCTGCAGGTGAGGGTTGGACTGGGCAGCCTGGGAGGGAGGCCCTCTGCAGTCCGGCGGTTTATTGAAAGGTATCCCTGGACGAAGAATGAAACAAGAGACTGCTCATTCTTACCCTATCCTTGGCAATGCCTTTGCAAAAGCACCGGTGAAAATGATTGGAAAAGAGAAAGTATGATTTACGTGCAATAGATATTACACTTTTAGTGTGGGTGGCTGTGAATAGATGGTGCTTTTCAAAATGGGCAAAATTGTGGTTTATACCCAACCCAGATTCCCCTATAAACAATAAAATTGGAACTCTAGCAGAGAAAACCTGAACATGTACATAAATACTTTTTAGACCTTGGGTCATTCGCGTTAAGCTCTCAGCAAATAACAGTAATTGTATTTTTACAGTGTGGTATCTATATACATGGTTCTCTCAATGAAAAGAATAGAAAAGTTTGTCCTGTTTGGGGAACATGTACATTCCCAACAGTCATTCTTACTCCTAAACCTTCGGTACCCTTCAACTTTAACCCTTCATATAGTTACAAAACTTCAGTATGAAAGAAAACATTACATACAGATTTTGAAAGACAGCATTCCCCTCTGTTTCACTGACACCTTGTAATTACCTTGAGACTTACATTTTCATTTCTTAATTCAAATGAGTTTTACCATTATTCTCAGGTTACCAATAAGATAATTATGTATTCTGCATCTTAGTATGCTTTTTGATGATGAATTAGATTATAATTGTCCCTGCCAGAGCTGCTTTAGTTAAGTGCCCAGTAGCATTTTCATTACATAAGTCATTTTCGTCCCCATGGGTTTATAATTTTACCCTGCTAAAGTCTGCTATTGTTATTCAGTTACTAATAGGATATGCATATTGGAGAAAGGCAAAAAATATATGACTAATATTTAAACCTTATCTCAGTGGGGGAGTCCTTTGAGTAGAATTGTTACAAAGTACAGGGGAAAAATTCCTCATTTTATTGTTTAAAAAAAAGAAAAAAGTGGATATTTAATGGACCATACCTGTTGTTGGCTTGAAAAATACGGTAAAAGGGAGACTTTATTCTATGCTTGAATGTGATGTACCTGTTACACATATACATATGTGAAAGAACCAACCTGCTGTTGATTGTTTTCACAATAATTTAATAGAGCTATGTGGAGGGTAAAGACAACTGGGGAACTGGTAAAGAACAGGCTGCTCATCAAAACAAGTCATATTATGGACTGTCAGCATCGCACGATGAGAACATGACACAGCTTCTGCTGAAAACAAAATTGAATGCAGCCAGTGGAACACAGAGGAATAGATGGAGCTCCTGGCATGATGTGCGATAATAGTAGGAAATGACAGACAGCATATTTACGGGAAAATCTGTTCCTTTTATGTGACACATCTGCAATGTGTTTTGTAGATGCTCCACAAAAGGGGTTGCAGGTAGAAAATCTGCAGTTATGTATGTGTGAATATCTACATTTAAACTAGCAGATTGTGCAAAAACATACTTTTAAAATTCACATTGCTGTTTTATTCATAGCATGTAATTATTCTTAGGTGACATTATAATGATACAACAGAACAGTTATGGAATTGGGAATTAGACAAAGTTGTGTTTGAACCCTTGTTTTCTATGTAACAGTACACATTTCTTTCCTTAGAGTTTTAACTTCCTCATCCATAAAATGAGTATCCTATCTACCACACAGGATTGCTATGCCAATTGCGACTTGAGATTAATTGTATCACATAAAATACACAACTAACGTCAAGTGTGTAGTACATGTTTAATAAATACTGGGTCCTTTCTAGTATTTGCACCAAAGTTGTAAATATGGTAGTGCTTCAGATTAAACAAAATTTTTATTCAAGACATAAAACAAATTATTTAGAAAGAAAGCAGGGAAATGATGTCTAGGTGAAGTGTACATCAGTTCTAGGCGTGGTGGTAGTTAAGCATTGAATGCCTCGGTGTTCCTGGGATCAAGGTCTCAAAGCACTTGATGTTATCTTTAGGCTATTGCAAATGATCAGCTTTTCATATTTGAATTTATTAAAACCTTAAGAACTAAAATGAAACTTAATATTCCAAATAATTATTTGGAGGTCACCGATGCTATCATCCAGGAGCTTTTAAGGTACAAAAAAGACAGATGCATTAGCAAACACATCTTGAAAAGTGTGGTACTGGGTGGGATTTGATAGAAAACCTGCTCTTTCACTCAAGGGCACTAGTAGGTAAGCAAAAGAAAAACTAGGCTAAAGTTGTAAGTCATTGGAAATGATACATATGTAGAATAAACACATTTGTAAATTTAAAACTTACTGATGGATTCTTCCCCGGTGAAGTGCTGCCAGGCTCAGCGTGGTGCCTCCAAATATGGCGCTGGACAGCACCTCCCTTCAACACTGACTTCCGAGTTCTTCTTGTCTGCCCATTGAATTACATGGTCCTTTTTTTTTTTCATAAACCATAACCATAATACAATGTCTGGTGTCCAATCTACCTTTTGAAGAAAGTTAAACAAGATTTCTGAGATTGGAGAAACAACTTACACTCTGAAGGAAGTCTTGGAAATTGTATTAAAATCTTACCCATACCTAATTCAATAACATGTTTCTTAAGAAATTCATTTTTACAAAATTATTTGTAAATTTATTAATCTTTGTTTTTATGAAATTACAATCTCCTTTCTTGACCTCTTCTGTAAATTTACAGTGTTTAACATGACATGGTTAAAATAATATGCACAGGTGGTACAGACACGTTTGAGAAGAATCACAAACTGACCCAGTGAGTGTATAGATTAAACTTATGGGAGTGGTGATTGCTCATATACTCACGGTGTTTTGTAGTGTGCCTTGGGACTAATTAGGTTGAGCTCTTGAGGAATTGGTTATACATTTGTTAAGTGAAGATTGCCTGTGAAAGCTTTTCCAATTTTCAGTAGCATGAAAGAGGAAATGTTACAGTAATTGTGATGGTTATTCTAAACTACCATGTGTGCTCTATAAAATAGTCACACTGCACTGTTATAAGAAGCAAACCTCTTAGTACAATGCATGATACAAACCATGTTATCCAAAAATGTTAGGGGTGATGATGATGGTGAAATGGTCAGAGGGCTGAGAAAATACTGCCATAGTTAAGTTTATTATATTCTACATATTTTTGTTTCTTCAATTGTCTTCTGTAACAACTGTGTTGTTAGCTTGTAAAAATTCTCTGGGGAATATGTCACCACACTTCAAATGGCACATTCAGTTCCAAGGATCTGTCATCCTTAGGTTCCTCTAAGGACAAGAATTGTTCTAAAAAATATGACCAAATATGTGACAATACTGACTTCTATTTGAAAGAAAACTTCAAATGTCACAGGCAGAGCGACAAGACAAAGGTTGGTAGGGGTGGGGTGGAGTGTGGAGGGAGAATAAACTCATGAAAGCGACTTCTGCTAGATTGATTTAATTTCCTTTCATGCTATAGTCCACTGCCCTGTATATAAGATAAATATAATGAAAACTGTGATATATCAACGTGGTATCAGATATTTAAAAATATTTGATTTTTCCCATTATATGAGTTTTATCTACATAGGAAACCAGAATCTCTTCCTTTGTTGCACTCTCAAACATTGCTGTCTGCAGGCTGTTCTCCTTGACCTCTTCTCTCTTCGGATGCTTTGAATAGAGAAGTAGATTTACATCTATGGTCACAACTGCAACAAAGACATGTCTTTGTCTCTCTTATGACACACAAGTGTGTTGTATATAGCATGCTCTAAAATGTAAGGATTTTCATCTCACATCCTCCTATCACAATTTGTCATAGGTTATTTGCTCAAGCTAGACATTTGGGAATCAAAATTAGCCTTTAAACCTCCCTTGTTCCTCATAGCCAAATGATCCTCCTAGTCCTGTTGATAATTCCTTTTGAAAATTTAAAGTTTTATATAAAAAGCATGTAAATGTTTCTAAGGCAGCATTTCAAACACTTAAAATAATTAGTTATAAGGGGAGGGAATAGTAGTAATATTGCTAAAGATGAATTCTATGAAGCATACTTCATAGAAGAGTGAAAGTTACAGGTGATTCTTGAACTACGGGTGAGGCTTTGGGAATGCACTGTAGGGGTCCAAAGAGATCACCTTCAGGAAAAGCGTGAGACTGAGCCACACATTCAGAGGACTAGAGGCACAGCACTGTCAAACGGCACAGAAAGAGTGTGCACCAGGGGATCATCAGTGGCCCTCAAGTGAAATGTGCCACTAGAATTGGACAGAAGACCTAAACTAAAACAGGAAATATAAAAGCAATATATAAAATGTAGAAAAGGAGTTTTAATGATGAAGACAAGGAAGAGACAATTAGTATTTGCAGAGGAAATAGGGTAAGGAAAAACTTTCCTTCCTGAAAAGCTGGGCAGTTTTTAGTGTAAGCAAAGAAAGAAGTTCAAATGAGAAAGAATAGTGACAAATCAATTACATAACAAAGAGTGGGTAGTAGAATCAGGAATAGATATAAAGGTCTCATACAAGAAATGACATAGGACAGTTTTCTCCTAAGATCACAAGCAAGAGAACATGAATGACAACATCCAAAGTAATTTGAGACAAAAGAAATAGGATGTTGAAAGAACTTTATTGTATGGCTCTTATCACAGGAAATGAGGAATGAGTGAACTTTTACACAGACAATTTTTAAACTAGCAATGGTGGGCCTCACACAGAAACTCTGATAGAAATGGTTGGAAATGGAGGCCATTTATCAATCTTTGTCAATATTTCTCAAATGATGCTAATGTTAAAACAAATTTGAGCATATATACTACAGAGAAAGCTTGGGGTGATTATATTTAGAGACGAAAGTGAAGGTTGAACAATGGCTGAGATGCAAGAGCCATTAAGGAATCATACCTCTCTATTCAAACAAGAAAAAAAAATAGGAGTAGAAAAGAAAGCAACCAATTAAAATGCAACTTAATAACTACCCTGTGGCTGTGGTCTTCTGCATGTTTTTCCCTCTTGTTTATGTCATGCACCTTTCTTATCTGTTTCTACTATTACCTTTCCTTACCCTCTGACAGCTTTGACATTACTCCTATTTTCATTACTTGCTTTTCTTTCATCTTTTATACTTTACACTTTTAAACTTTTCTAATCCTACCGCCCATTAGTTCCTTTCCACTTTCAAAGCAGCCACAATGACTTGGGCTAGGCAGGCACACATAGCCAGACAGGTTTGATAAATGAGCCACACCTGTGCACACTACAGACTAGCGCAAGGCTAGAGGATCGAGCGCTTGCACTGCGACTACTAAGACCAACTGGGACAAAGTCAAGGGTGGAAGCCCCACTTGCTGTTCACTTACACGAGACACATAATCTCAGGCTCTTCAGAGAAACTACAGTGATAGCCTCTGGGTATGAGCAAAATGCTAGCAATCAGTTCATGCCTTTACTGGGAAGGGGGTCTGACTGGGAGATAATTTTAGTTGGGTCTCTTAATTGCAAGTGAGAAAGCAATGTCAGATAGCTTGAGAGAAATAAAATCATTAAAACAGGAATGTCCCAGGATTCCAAAGACAGGTAAGGATGAGAACTGAGAACTAAAACATTCTCTAGATCATCTCTCTCATATTTTAACACACAAAAGCGATAATCCAGTTGGCTTCACTGGGATTGCATATCAGCTTCCGCCGTGATCCTCTGTACCTCTGGCAGCCCGCTAAAGTAAAGGAGTGTTAAGACTTTGAGTCATCGAAGGGTTGTTTCCTCGGAAATGGTTTTGAATCTTGTCTAGTAACTTCTGTTAACTCTTCTAAAGTTTTTCTAAGACAAATAACTAAGAAGTTACTTTTTGGAAGTTCAATATATAAAATTTCTCTATTTTGAAACAAAGGAAATAATGTATCTTAAAAACCAAACAAAGATTCACTCCAGAGAATGCTCTAAGTAGCCTTAAGTATAAAGAAAGCTCTAAAAAACCCCACAGGCATGTAATCACTGCAGATAAGAATCTAGTTTCATGTGTATTCTGAATGTAAGGCGCAGATGGAGCAGGCCCCGCAAAATGTGCTTCACCTTCAACTTATCCCAAAGGAAAGAGAACTGTCAAGAGGATAGTCCTGCACTTGAGGACAGAAAGATCATTTACTTTTTGTGCTATGCTTTTCCACTTAATCTCCTGTAAGCTACAAATCATGTAGCTTCATTTATTTAAAATTTAATGTATGTACAAATTAGTGATAGTAATAGTCTCAGTAGTAACAGCAAGAAACATTTTTCTTGTTCATGTATTTCAAATTCTGATTCTGTGTTACTAATTGAAAATCCAAACTTATAAGAATTTCTTATATTATTTTATTTCATTTTCATCAGAGCACTAATAAGCCAATGGCAGTCACTCATTGGCAATGAGAAAATGACAGTGTTCATATAATCACAAGAGTCACAGGGAAATTGCTGACATTGTTATTTGTTTCAGCACATGACTGTGGTACTGTAAGATGTCCACAGGAGTATGACACAAATCATCACTAAAAAAGAGTGCATGGATTGTGACCAAAACCTTCACAATGGACTTAGCATCTCATGACATTCTTAGCTGTATGAAGGAAGATCACAAACACTAGAAAAGAATCATAAAATGCTAGAAAAGAACTCAAGTAAGATGAAGAGAAAAAAGCCCTGAGATATACAAATCATAAATGGCAAAACTAAATAAAAGTAAAAACTATAATAGAGGGAAATTAGTAGTAACACGAAGAACACTAGACATTGAGAAAAACATAAATAAGAGCAAGGTGGAAATGAGAACAATGAATATATACATACATACATACATACATACAAAAAGAGTTTAACAGGATTTCAATCTCAAAGGGTCTAGAGACAGTCTCTTAGAACTAACAATTCAATTTAACAAAGATGCTAAATAGGATTCCATATGTGAAAATTAAGTATGTTTGTATCTACTGTTAGCTTAAAAATAAAATTTGGGATATCATACACAATAAGACTGAAAAACATCAAATAGTGCAAGAATTATGGGGTCATTGAGGTCTCCAACCAAATGTCAAAAGAAGGCAGGCAACATGTGACAGGGTCAACAGAAGGCCTGCCAAGGGGTCCTGAGATGACAATGGATCAAGATATGGAAGTGAAATGAGAGCTGCACTGAAGACACCCGGAAGACAGAGATACCAAGAACCTGGAATGTCTGCTGAGCAAAGACAGCTGCATGCAGCAAGGGAAGCCAGTCCAACAGAGACCCATCTGGGCTGCAACCGCTGAGGTCATGGGGATGGGACTGCCCAAGCCCTCTGGAACTCACATGTCACCACCAAGTGCCACAAATGGCAGATGTGAAGCTGTAGGATTTAATGGTTGCTCTGCTGGGTTTCAATAATCCTTTGATCTGATTCTTTTCTAGCCTCAGACTCCTCCCTTTTGGAATGGGAATGCTTAGCCCATGCCATTGCATCTTGGGAATATGTAACTTTGTCTTTTATTTTTACAATGTTTCACAGGTAAGATGTCTTAAATTTCAAAGGTGGCACTGGGATTAAATTTAAAGGTTTAATCCCAGTGTAACAATTGAGACTCAGGAAAGAGGTTAGTGCATTTTCAGTTGTATGAAGGATGGTTTTATCATGTTTATGAGAATTATTAATTTCTATTGTGTTTATCTGAATGAAGTTTAAATATAATTTAAGGAGATGCAAATTATGTGTCAAGGTGACAACAGGTGAACCTCATGCTGGGTAATCTTAATTGTCAGTTTGATAGGATTGAGAGACTCGGCAAGACAAGTAGGTCAAGGGGTGCTATATTCATCAGTGGATTATTCTGCTGATCTTCATAGTTGACTATGATAAGAGGGGGTCCCAGTGGGAAAAATTGGGTCATGGGAGTATGATGGGAACTGTATCTGGTATCTGGCCTCCTTCTTGGGATTCTTTCCAACTGACTGTACTTCTCTTCTGCTGCAGAATGACAGTTTTGATCTACCACACCATTCCACCATGATGTGTGCCTTGGAACCAGCCAACCATGGACTGAAATCTCTGAAACCATAAGCTAAAATAAACCTCTCCTCCCTTACATTGTGGACATCAGGTATTTTATCCCGGTGACTGGAAAGCTGATTAACACAAGCAGTTATAAGTAATTTCTAATCAAATAGCCGGGGATTTAGCTCAATGGCTTAAGTGCCTGCCTGGCAAGCACAAGGTCGTGAGTTCGATCCCCGGTACAAAAAAAAAAAAAAAAAAAAAATTTCTAATCAAATATACTTAATTACACTGAAAACTACAAAACACAATTCATTACTAAAGATAATATAAAACAGAAGAGTTGTCCATCTCTACATATTGGAAGATTCAATATTATAAAGAGGTGAACTTTAATCAAAATTATGCATGGATCAGTTTTAATTTCAACCCAGAAGTTTATTTTATGGACATTAACAAACTGACTACAAAGTTTATATATAACAACAAGGGCCAAGAGTACCCAAGCAAATACTAAAGAATAATATAGCTGGGAGATTTCCACGCCCCAGATACCAATACTTATAAAGCTATAAGGGAGTGTGGAAAATGTAATCATTTTAATAATAGTGCTGGCAATAGAATATTTACATGGGGGAGATGTCTCTTTTCTGCATTATACACAATACATGAATTCCCAGTATCAAAAATATATATACATCATATATTAAAAATAATTTCAGATAAACTATGAATATGACTGTGAAAAGTAAACAACTGAATTTTTGAAGAAAGTATATAATCAATATCTTGATTTTGTGGAAAGAAAAGAAGATCCAAAATGTAAAGTAAATAAATTGAATTTCATTAAAGTTGGGAACTGAAAGTGAAATTATGATCCACACAGCTAGAGAATCAATGTAAAATAACCCAGAGATAATGCCTATAAATAAGACAAAGACAGACAACAGAAAAAAGTGAAGAAAGTATTGAACAAGCACTTTACAACTGAAGACATTCTAATGGTCAATAAATGTATCTGAAGTGGTAAGTCCATCTCATTAGTGACTGGAAAGAAAACCAAAATAGATCCACCATAGAATATAACATAGATCAAATAACAGAGATGATAGCACATGTAGTGTTGATAGCAGTTGAGCAACAGAGACGTTCACTCATTTCTGATGGAGTGTGCATTACTAAAACACTTTAGTAAATACTTTTGGAGTAACTATGAGACTTGAAATTTCATAGATGTACTATATATAATATATATAGTCTATGTGTTAGAACCCCAAAATTCCACTCATATATGGCCAACAGAAATCTATAGTATGTTTACCAAAATATATGTATAAATGTCCATAGCAACAGCTTTGTAGCAGTTCCTAACAGGAAACAACCTTCTTGTTTCCTACCATCTTTTCTTTCCTTCACTCTTTAAATAATTTATATTTTTTTCATATAAGAAAAACCATGTGATGTTTAACCTGCTGTGTCTGATTTATTTGATTTAACATTATGGCACACTTTTTATATTTATCAATAGTAAAATTGATCAAGAGAATGTAGCTTAGTTATACAATAGAATGTCTTGTAGCAATCACAATAAAGTAATATAGGACAATGTCCTGAATTTCCCAAGACTAATTTTGATTAAAACAACCAGACCAAATAAAAAAAATATTTAGTACACATAAACAGAAATAAATAGTCTAACTTATGGCATCAGAGAAACAACCTGAATTTACATAATAGAAGGGGAAGCTAAGCAGTTACTGAGAGGGAATTTGGCCTGAAGAGAGCTTTTCCAGTCATAGTAGCATCTATTTCTTAATCTCTTTTTGGTTTCATAAATCTCTTTATTTTGAGAATATCCATCTATGTTTGCGTTTATGAATTTTGTGCACTCTATATACATTATGCTTCAAAAAATTTACTTGCAAATTTAAAAATAAAGGCATTATGGGAAGTAGTGAAGAAAATCCAACACACTTCTTGAAAAACATCTTGATAATTTCATCTCCTTTGCACTAAATAGTGATTGACATTTCCAAAGAAGGAAATTGTTAAACCAAATAACAAATATGGGATCTCACATGGTTAAATTTAAGAATAGAATAGCAATGGAAATATACATTCATGGTAAGCTATGTGTGAATTCAGGGAGGCTGAGGCTAGGGGGAGTTTTTATTACCAAAAAGGGAGACTTTCAAGGACAGTGCTGGGACACAAAATTCATTGATCTTGGAAATTCAAAGCAGAAATAGGCTTCAGCTTACTGGTGGAGGTGTCATTGCCAAAAAGCACTCCATCAAGATTCTTGTCTAAATTGCTACAGTCCTAATAAACTTACTCAGAAATTCAAGTACATATATGAGGTTTATGAACCTGCACTGCTTGTAAAATGAGGAAGAAATTCTTCTGTCTTTTTAGAAAAACAATTTCATTTTGATATCAATAAATTTCACAATGCAAACAATAATAGAAACAATACAGATAACTCTTAAGAAAAGCACTTGTGAGGCAACACATTTAAATCTATATATTAAGAGGAGACTCTAGGACTGGGGAAAATTGACTGAGAATAATCAAAACTAAAATTTATTTAAAAATTCAAAACCTCAAAATTAAAGAAAATCTCTGGCGTTCATGAAATTAGATAGTGCCTTTTTATACAGAAACATGTAGACTGGAGTCCAGCTTCTTCCACAGCAGGACATGTGCAGAGAGACAACAGACCTTTAAGGAAAGTAAATGTGTGCATTAAGGTTTTCATATGCAGTTGAGCTGCTTTTTAAGCCTGATAGCTACATACAGCAATTCAGAGGGTAACATTGTTCATATAATTTTTTCAGAAAAAATTTTGATAATTTGATCCCCTTTGCACTAAATAGTGATGGACATTGAATATGTTAACTGTAGGAGCAAGCTAAAAGCCAAAGGAAGTGAAGAACAGAACAAATAGAAAGCATACACACACATACACATGTGCGCGGACACACGTTCAGACAGTGTAGATAGCACGCACATGTCAGTAGCACGAGGGTGTCTGTATTTCCATCTCTCCCTCCAGCACTTATCACTAGTGTTTCCTAATTTTATCAGAGAAATGGGGTTCAAGACATAAGAAGTGATGTTCTAATTTGCATTGCTTTGATATTATTTAGTATCTCACCTTAAATTTGTAAGCTTCTAAGACTTCCTTTACAAGCACTCAGCAGTCATGTGTCTCGTGACTTAATGATAGCACACATTGCAGACATAGAACTTTACATTCTATTTTATTGACTCATTTTTTCTATTATTTTACAGAAATTTCGTATGCATTTAAGAAATAAATTACTCATGACTTTCAGATATTATTTCGACCTCTATTTTTTACCAGCTTCTTACATAGATATACCGTTGAGCAGATGTTTATAAATACCTTATCACATTTTTTACCAAAAAGTTTGCATTTTCAGTAGTTTTTTAAAGAGAAACATATGCCTACATTTTATTCTTTTAACTGTTTAATTTTATTATTACATTTATGCATTCAATAAGTTGAGAGCCCAAATTGCTATAGAGGGATTAAATCCTAATTTTTCATCATATAGTGTGATCATTTTTTCAACAGCATTTAAATAATTGTTTTCCCCAATGAATCTGTGATGTATGATCGGTTCCCATATTTTTATGCTTTGGATCTTAAATATCTAATAGGCTAAAGGCTTGGTTCCCAGTATGCGGCACTATTGGGAGGTAGTCGAATCTTTAGTAGATGGCAACTAGTGGAAGGAAATTACATTGCTGAGACATTTTTGGCATACTGACACCATGGGTGAGTAGATTTGCTCTACCACCTGCTTCCTGCAGTGTGTTCTGTTTCTCAGTGATCTCAGGAACAGTGGAGGCAAGTGACAATGGACTGTAACCTCTAAAACTATAAGCCCAACTAAATCTATCTCCCCTTTAATTTGTTTGTCTCAGGTATTTTGTCACTGTGATGGAAAGATAACTGATTCATACTACATAGGAGTGTTTTGATTTCTTTATTTTATTTCACTTGGCCTTTTTATCTGTTCTGTTCTGTTCTGTTCTGTTCTGTGTTGTTACTACTATGCTTTTGTTATGGATTACAATATCTGGTAGATAATACTTTCCCCTTCCATCTTATTCCTTTATTTTAAGGTTGAGTTAGTCAATGATGGGTTACAATAATGAAAAGTCATTATGTGAAGACAAATATATTGGTGGGATTAAGAGCCAAGAAATAAAGCTTTATGAATATAGCCAAATGATTTCTGAGAAGACTGTCACAACTACCCAATGGGGAAAAGGATGGTCTTTTTAACAGGTGGTACTTGGAAAAGTGTATATCCACAAGGAAAAAAAAGAATGAAGTCAAATTCTTATCTTAAACCACACACAAAAATTAACCAAAATTAGATTAAAGACCCAAAAATCATATCTAAAACTCATATAAAAATATATAGGGGGAAAGTATGTGATACTGAATTTGAAATGATTTCTTAGATATGACACAAAAAGCAGCAGCAAGGTAAGTAAAAACAGATAAATGGGACTATACTAAATTAAAGACTATTTGTACATACAAGGATGTAACCAGCAGAATGAAAGGCAAAGTACAGAATGGAAGAAAATATTTGAAAATCATATATCTGGTAAGACATTAATATTCAAGATATATAAAGCTTCTGCAGTTCAACATCAACAAAACATGAAATAGTACCAATTTTAAAAATGGACAAAAGAACTTGAATAGCTATTTTTCCAAAGATGACATATGGAATACCAACAAGCAAATATGACACTTATATATAGTACACGAATGAGTCTACTACTTGTGCAGGTACAAGAACTCTCTATTTCTGACTCCACTCAGAGATATCTCTATACAGACATAATTTTAATGATGAATCTCCTAGCCTTTTAATATATCGGTTATAAGACTGCTAGGGTAATATATAAGATTTTCATAGATGAGCCTAAACTCATCTGTGAAAATATAATTTATCATATTTTTGCTGTATCCTGGATTTATGTTCCCATAGCAGTAGTCTTCTGGTTTTGATAAAGGATTGTTACTGAAAAGATGTCTGAATCATGGAAAAAAATCAAAGAGAATTTATGAAAATTCAACCACATTATAAAAATTCTAGTCTTTATTTTGTTTTTCTATGTTCAATCATAGCCTGAAACTGCAGCTGAACTCTTACAGTCCAACTGCAATGAGCATGAAAGTCTAATGTAACAGAACAAAGATGAAACCAAATTTATAGCTTTTGAAAGTTTATAGGCTCTGTCAAGTAATGTTTAGGAATGTAAACTAAGAATCTCCAGATACCAAGGTAAAGTCCTAAGAATTGAGCATATTTCTTTATGCACAGTGTTCAAAGTTTTCAAAATTTAATGCTCAAATAAACACTTACTTTAAAAAATAAACCTCAGGATCCATTATCTGAAATTCAAACTATTGAGCTCACGAATTCCCCACGGTTAACATCACAGACTACTTAACAGGATTATAAACATCCTGACTGACATAAAAACTGGATGTATCAAATTATTTAATTATATCTCTGAACCTCACTTTCATTTCAATGATGGAAAAAAAGAAAAATAAATACTTCTGTACATTCACCTTGATGCTTAGAACATATATTCTGCAATTGACCTGATATCATAAAAACAATAGTGTCAAACACTATTGAAATCAACATCCACCATGACTGTCAAATCTGTGTCAAGATTGTTCATTACTTAATAGGTAAAGGAGGGAGTTATTCCAATAGAAAGTTTAGAAAGCAGGTAGATATGTATTTTTTTTGTTTCCTTTTAAGACTAAAACAGTGATATATTGAAAGAACAAAGATGAATAAACATTTCTAAACCTTTTAGAATTTAAAGAGCAAGTCAGAATAAGTTCATGCTGTATCAGTTCATCAGATTATTTTCTTCGATGGCATTTATCATCATCTGAAATACCATCTATTTTATCTGTTTATTTATCTATTTTTTTGTTTCATTTGCTGAAAGCCACTTTTTAATGAGGGTAACAGCTATATTGACTATTCTATATGAACATATAGTTGCCACCTAATAAATATTTGTTGAGTGAACAAATAAAACTGTTCTTTCAGTTTCTTTACTTTGACAAAGGTTTTTTTATATGTAAGTGTCTCACTTAACCTCTTTTCTCTATGAACATGAAAAAGCAGTGAGATCCTAGTTGTTTTCACTTGCAACAAATTTCTTTTGAGTCTCAATTTCACTTGTTCCCTATGACTATAAGAATTAGGTTTCTTGTTTATTTATTTTTAGGTACTATAGATTGAAACTCGGGCCTTCACACTAAGCTGTACCTTTTTTAATTTTAACTAGGCAAATCTTTAATTTATGATCCTTCTGCCTCAGTCTCCCCACGCTTTGGGGTTATAGGCCTACACCACCATTCCTGGTTGAGAATTAGCTTTTTAACGAGTTTCCCATTGCCAAGTTAATCAGAAATTCTGTCAGCCGTGAGTGGCGTCTCACATTTTGGCTAGTGGACTTTCACCCATTTACTTCTATCTCCAGGACTCTAAAATGTTGATTCAGGTACTTCCAGGTAGTACAGATCTGAAGTTCCTGGAGATTCTGTAATTTGCAAAGAATAGAAACAGCATGATACTATTAATAACACTATTTATTTTAGATAGTTCCCTATAGTAAATCAAGGTATGGGTTAGCATTCACCATTTTTGGAATGCAAGTTCCTCAAAATAAATATTTAATTGATTTTAATAGTGATAAAATCAAGTTAATCCAAGTTTTGATTCTTCATCTTTATAATGATCTTTATAATATATAATATTATACATTATAATACAACTTATATAGCTCTAATTCATTTTTGAGCTAGTTAAGCTTCATAGTGTCATCTTGATTAACTTGGGAGCCAACCTGAGGACAGGTGGAGTACCTTGCTTTTTGGGCCGGTGAGGGATGGGTCATGGAGGTCCTAACTTGGGTTCTCTTTGTGGGCCCTGGTGCCTTCCTCTCTGGCCCTGTTTCCCTGGCTCTGGTTCCTGCTGCCATGAACTAAGCAATTTTGCTTCCCCAGGGTCCTCTGCCATGATGCTTCTGCCTGGAAACTAACCAACCAGTGATGAATCCCCCTCAAATGTGAGCCAAATTACACTTCTCCTCCTTTAAATTGTGAGTTTCCAATATGTGTCCAGCAACAGGAAAACTAAGTAACTTCTTTCATCCATAAAAAACAAATGCTCATATTTGTTAATTTAATTTCCTTGACAGTAATGTCAAGAAATGTCAAGAAATTTGCAGCAGGGTTACAGCCCACACTCACAGCAAGTTGAAAATTTTCAATAGAAATAGATTTTCTAATAGTGCACATCCCCGAGCCTGCAGGGTACCTGTCTCCCTGGGCAGTCTCTGAATTTACTGCCATGCAAAATACAGTGTTGATTAAAGGATAAGGCTTAGAATGTACTAATCTGCAATTTAAAATGTATTACTACAGATTAACAATAACTAAAGCACTTTAGAAATTAGACCAATAACAGATTTCTAATCAGCAGGAGAATTTTTATCAGGAACATTTAAAAAAGTGCTAGTGGATGATGCTAATAAATCAAGATAGAGCTTTCCTTGGTTTTATTAACATTTTTAAATTCTTTGCAGGCTGTGCCTATTCTTATTGCCTGAACTTGGGGTGGTCTGTTTACACCATTCTGGTATCCAAACCACAAATGAATATTTAATTTATGTTAAACAAAATAAAATATTTCTAAAGAGTAACTGAGGTCAAAGTATCCATTAGAGGGAATATTAAACATGATCTTTGAGAAGTCACTTAAGCTGCCTCAAACGGGTAAAATCCAGGTATGTAAAATCAGTAAAATGACTCTAATACTTTTAAAGAACCTACTTCTGTAGTGTTCTAAATTGAAGTTTCAATTTATGTTGAAATTTAAAACAGTGAAAAAATGTAAACCAAGAGATGGCACAATTTTGGTCTGTAAATGCAAATTTTAGTTGATACTGAAAATACTCTTACTGAACTGAAAAATATTTAAATATGGGTTTGTGCTAAGTATATAACTTCTCTAACATGGAACCATGTTCTTCTGGTAGTTTGAACTCCTCTTCACCTTCAATGGGCAGATATTCATACCTTTAAGCATATGTAGGTTACACTATCTCTCTTCTTTGCACTCATATTGCATACTTTGTAAGCATTACATGCTTAAAAATAAGCATGTAATGCAATTCTGGTCACGTGATATGAAAGCCTGGTACAGGCACCTGGAAAAGTTTCTTCTTGGGAGGTTAGGAAGAGACCATTGTCCAGTCCTTTAACGTGCCTTGGGAATAGCATGATTTGTTCCAACAACCTCCTTGAGAGTACCATAATCTAACAATGATATGGAGGTTCCAATCCTTGGGTAAAACAATCTGTGTTCTTAGTGGCATCCTTGAACTACTGAGTCAGTGATCTCTGGAACTTTATCTCTGGACTTTTGGTTATACTTGGATCATTTGAAATCAGAAGCATTCTAACTGAAATGTCTCCCATACTCTGTATATACTATATTAAAATATTTCATTTCATGTAGGCACTATTAAGGTAATAGTTATATAGATTAAGAAAAAATGTACTTATAAATTAGGAAGCTTCAAGGAATGGAACACGTTTTTCCTTGACTGGTACTCCACTATGGAAGATGGTCACTATATAGTAACCTTTGCATTATTTCTTTGAAACAAGAAGAGCCATTTATATAGTTGTATTAGGTACACTGAATTATATGCATCCTCAAACCACACAATGACTTCTAGAATGCTACTGATTTGTGCCCCACCTCTTAAGGAGTTTCCTGTGTTTACTCCACATTATACCAAGTATTCACAGACTAGGAACTCTTTTCTTTCAATCACTCAAAGCAAGCTGGTAGTCACAGTTATGCACAAGGGTGGTAGTCTTTATCATATTAAAAGGGTACACCATGTTGTATTTAACAGCCTCACTGTGAAGTAACACTTAATATATGCCAACAAATTGTATTTTAGTTGCAAATTTCTTTTATGATATATTACTAAACTTTCATAGAAACAGATGTTAGAATAATGTGACCACAAGGATATACTTACAATACATATGTGATAGTTATCCACCTTCATAACGCTTAAAAAACTGAAACTAAATTTTACATCAACTTTTAAAATGCTTAATGGAATTTTATTGTGCAGATTCTACAAATATCTCAAACTTCTACTTATTTATAAATCTTAAACAATTTCTAACACATATGGTTATTCTAGAGGACAAACATAGCTATATTATTTATAGATAATTCCTGCATTTTTACTTTGATAAATTTTGTTCCATAGAATTCATCACAAACTCCATCAGAAAGACTAGAATGTGGTTCTATTTATAATACCTCTGCAGTTATCTCATTGAATTTTGAAATACAAAAGTAGTAACAAGCATTTCCACTAAGAGTTTCTTGTGTATGCAACACACGACCCAAGTTAATTTTGGAAGCAACTCAGTGGACACATACTGACCAGAATACATTAATTGAGTTGTTTGTTTAAGTGGAACAATAAAATGAGTTCTATTTGGTACTTCTTTTTTTGTAGCACAATAATAAACACACTGAATTTATGAACAATTGGTTTTGTTATCAACTCACTTCTTCTGTAATACTTCCACCTCCTTGGCTTCAAATTTAGCATAATTACTCTTTTGGTGATTTATGAAATCTAAAAATGTTAGTAAACATATCTGAGCGAATGTAATTTCTTAATAAGCTTCAATTACTTTTATAAACAACTGCAAATAGTTAACATAGTTGCATAGATATTGATCTCACTTTAAAGCAGATGATTATCAATTTACAAGGCAGGAATAGACAAACAATGAAATATACAAATATTCCAAAACCATACATACAAAAGTACTATCATTTTAGTAGTGGCCCAGCAGGGTAGGGTGGTGGGAGCTTAACAGTCCTCAAGTCATCTGACACTCTTGATAATTACGCTATGTGAAAATTACACTATGTGAAAAATGAAAAGGAATAACAGATACCTTTTGTAGAAAAAAATCTGAAGGTCAATATGTCTAAAACATTTGTATAATATTGTCAGAATTATGGCTATTTTATAAATGAGGGGTAACAGGCTCAGAAGAGCTAGATAATTTAGTAAGGTAGCACACGTGATAAACTACAAGACTGTAGTTTACATCCAGTTCTCTGGGAAGCTGAGAGCCATATGCTTTGGCTATACTTTTCTGTCTTGCTTTTATGGATTTATAATATTGTAGGGGGAACAAAGACATAAACATGAAACAATGAAGATTGAAAAACCAACCATGCACTGATGACTTCAGTGTTCTTGAAGGAAGGAGTGAAAACAACTTTTTTGAAGAATGTGATTTGCCTAACTGGTCTGACATGTATTAGAAGACTGAGAAATATTTGTTCACCACAGACAGCGTAAAGTGTAAATTGCTGGACTTCCATGCCACTGGTTGCCCACTGACTTTCCTCTTCTCAGAGTGAATAGTAGGTAGTGGAGAGGAGGAATAATTAAATGCCTATTTTTGTTCTCAGGACCACGGGAATGCTCTAATCCCATTTTAATTAAATTTTAATAGTTTGATCGCTATCAGAATTTTGAGTCCAGTTTCATCAAAGGTTGTTCAGGATTCAGATATGAGAAATACGTGATGTTTTGGTATCAATGAACCCCAACACTGAACAGCTATGCGAAAGGCCTTATTTTTCTGAAGAAAATGTTTCCGCCCTAAGGAATGCTCCCTGTAACTTCTAGTACAACAAATAAATTATGAATTTGTCTGTGATATTCTAGTTGGTAAAACTGAATTAGAGATTTAGATGCTGGGCTTGTCACTTGGGTGAAAAAGCACCATCAGGATTTGTCTTTCTCCAGGAAACAAAAGAAAACCAAAGCATAACCTGATGGAAATCTAACTTCATGTGAATACGTTTCTACTTCAATTTATCACACAGAAAACCTATTCAGCACATACTTTTGGGTTTTAGATTTGTAGACTAGGATTATTTTATATTTAAGTGTTATATTGCTTCTCTCTGTCCTAATGGCTCATTATTTTGGAAATGGTATTTTTCCACTCCTACCTGGTTTATGATAATTTCAAGTGCCCTAGTTAGTCTCAATGATTTTACTTATGAATTTCAACATGGAGCTGAAGTAAATTTAATGCATATTATTTGAAATCAATTTTGGGTGAGTAATACTCATCTCTTTATTAATTTGATGAACTTCTGCTAGGGCTTTTTTTGTCTTCACAGGACGAGAGTATACATTACTCATCATTTTCAGTATGCGGTTTTTCATAAATGAAATATCTCAAGTTTGTAATCAATCTCATACAAAGTTAGTGCTACACAAGACATTTGTTTTAAAAATAATTTGCTCTAAAATAAAATTCTGTACAGTCTAACGTGTGAAAGAGAAAAATAGATGGGATTTACAAAGAATATTCATCAAGAACTGTGTTTCACAGAAAAATATAATTAAATACTAGTGGACAGCAGAGCTGTTTGCAGAGGACGTGTCCTCAGCCGGCACCCATGGGGCGTTCTGTAAACACCTCCGCTTCTCAGGTTGGCTGGGCACAGACGCTAATGAATGCAGGAGCACACTGAACCTCTCTGCCTGGCAGGTTTCCTCCATTTCTACTGCTTCTGGAGATTAAACACCTGTTTTTGACCTTTTATATACATACAGCGCCAGATGACATAGCTAGACTCCAAAATAATTTAGAATGGGCATATATTACATGTTTTTCTGACCCCTAAGAATATACAAGATATACAGCCATAAGTTTTACCCTGTAACCTTATTCAAAATAACAAAAATGTACATGAGCCCAAAATGACAGGACATATATCTCACCTTGACATTCACACAATGATAATAATGCTTAATAGGCAGTACTTAAAATACTATAGGTGTTATAAAATGAAGGAAACATACAAAGAGGAAAAATGTGTTTACAAATACAGGGAAATACATTTTAAATATTATAAAATGCCAGGCTTTTGACAATTACATATACACACACTCCAAACTCGTTAATCAAATGTATTTTTCCATTCACTCATTTTTTTCTTTTTCTTTAAATACTTTAGTGTTTCCATTATTATATTAGCAGGAAGGTATAGCCAAATGCTAAAACGAAAGAATATAGAAAGCTAAGAGAAGACATAATATAGAGCTGATTAACAGAGAATTAACAGGTTACTGAAAGTGAAGAGATGTCTTTATCAAAATAATTTAAATAACCTTGAATAACATAATAAAAATTATTGAAGATACTTATGTCATTAGGCTAATTACCTGTCAAAGGCTATTGTACAATATTAACAATATTGTACAAACTCTCTGCACAGAACTGATAAATCCAACAGATTCAATGCAAGCTATATATTGTAAATAATATCTATGTGGAGATATCTAAAAGACACAATAAATATATTTTTCTCATATAATCACATTTCTTTTAAAAGCCCAGCCATGTCTCTACACCATTTATCCTGCGGGAAACAATATGTTCCTTTAGGAGAAGAGAACATAAAATGTGGATCAAATGTAATAATCACAAAATTGACGTACTGCCTCTAATGCATTAGTAGAGAATAAATCAAGGTCCAGGCAATCAATGCCAGAATTCTAGCCTTGCTATGAAATTTGAGAATAATTCAGATACATAGAAATTTTCTTAAAATAACAGTTCAAATTAAAATTACATACAAATCACATACAAATCTTCTAATTCAAGAGGAAGAACAGCTGAAATATGCTTCTACTAAATTCTACCTAGCCTCACATCATTTCCCAGCCTCTTGTGATCGGCCCTTTTAGGTATCAGTGATCAAACATGTCAATCTTCCTGACCTCCACCTGCCCCTAAATCATCCTACTTATGGTACCAGGGTAATTATTAATAAAGCCCACTTTTACTGTCAAAAATGTCTCAGTCTAGAACAAATTATATAGTTATCATAATTAAATGAAGGCAACAAATACTAAATTTTATTAGTGATAAGGGTTCATTGAGAGTTTTAAACTAAGAAACTTTTAATTATATAGTATCTCTTTATGATCTAAGCTGCCTTTTAAATGGGCAGATAAGTACTTCATTAAATGAAGTGCTTTTTGATAGTTTGCAACTCATTTCAGCAGTTACTTTTTTATTTTAAAGAGAATAATATAAAAAACAACAAATGGTGCAGCCACTGTGGAAATCAGTATGGAGATTCCTCAAAAAACTAGGATTGGAAGTTCCATTCAATCCAGCTATTCCCCTCCTGGGTATTTTCTCAGAAAACCTGAAAAAGTCACGTCACTGTGATATATGTGTGCCCATGTTTATAGCAGCACAATTTCTAATAGCTAAACCTTGGAAACAACCCAAACGCCCATCAATTGCAGAATGGATGAAAAAGATGTGGTATTTTTATGCAATGGAATATTACTCAGCTATAAAAAGGATGATCTTGAGGCTTTTATAGGTCAACGGAGGAAACTTGAAACTATCCTCATACGTGAAATAAATCAGACTCACATTTGTAAATATTGTATTGTCTAATGTAAAAAATAAATAATAATAAAAACTGAAAGAGTAATAAGATCCAAAATGTATAATAGATATTGTAATAATGAAAGGGAAAGAAAGTGCTCAAAAGGGAAGAACAACTTGTAAGTATACACATATATCTGTATGTATGTTTAAGCGTGCAAGACAGATTACCATACTAAGTTTTTGTTTGTTCATCAAACAGAATAGTTTGTGCTATCATTGTTTGATTGTTCATTTTTTATGCTTTGATTTTATAATGTGAACAACTAATTCTAAGATAACAATATGTAACTTATCAACTAGTGATGATTTCTTAGTGTTATTTTTTGAAATTCTGTATCATTTCTACCTTCTTTCTGTTTTGCTTTTTTTTTTAAATAAAAAAAGATATAGGATTTCAAAATAAATTGGTAGGAAATTAACAATGGTTAGAGTGCATATCATTATTTTCAAAATATTTGCAGATATAGGCATGCAAAATGGATCAAACAATATAAGCACTAACTGTTCCTTTCAATGAACTATTAGAACTAGTAGTACAATTATCTTAGCTAGTAGATATATAGATATAGATGATATAGATATAGATATAGATATAGATATAGATATAGATATAGATATAGATATAGATATAGATATAATTAGCAGTTGCTGCTTTTAAAAAATCCAACTGGGATAAAAGAAGAGAAGTAGTCTTGAGAATATTCTTCCCGGTCTTGCTTTTCTTTAATGGTTTATATTTGAGACATCCACTTTAGGTTGCCCTCTTTCCTATCCAGAGAATGACTTTGTACCAGTATTTGGCTAGAACTGTCCTGTAGAACTTCTGTATCATTCATTTATGTGTGACCACCTATGGATATTAGCTCTAGAATTTGAGCTGCCATCCATTAAAGACAAAATCTATTTCTTGGTCTCTTGTTTCTAATGTATTCCGGAATGTATGTTCACATGCATGAGCACTACTTTCCTTTCTGACATTAGTGACTTCTGCCGCCAATGCTCTCACCTGATCTTTAAAAATTGTGTTATAATGTCCAGTGGCTAACTAGTTAGAAAACAAAACTAGTACACATGAGATGCTATATCAGGTGTTGGCTGAAATGCAAAGTATGTTGAGCTCTGGCTATTTTATGGTTCAATTAACATTTATAGAAAGCTGATTATGTGCCAGGCATTTTTAACATGGTTTTTTTCTTTGATTCTAATAAGATCCTGTGAAGTATGTGTTGCTTTCTAGATGGGGAAATAGAAAGCCAGAGACACTAAGTGACTTTCTTAAAGTCACTTAGCTGGTAATTAATGGGAAGTTGATTAAATCAAGGCTGATTGATTCAACATGAGCTCTTTCTGTTCTGCCTCTCCTCCAGTCTTTGATGTCTGACTGAGAAGAGGTTTCTCAGAGGGATAGAAGGTCATTTTCCACAAGTCTAAAATAAAAACTCTTGCATGAAAGTTGAAATTGACTTTTTGTTTTACAAAAAGCATCTCAATGCTTTCCTTAGGGAAAATAGGTACAAAAGTGGTCATCTTTATCTTCTTTTTTTTCCTTTAACCATATAACCTTATCTTTATGAAAGAAATTATCCATTCAAATAGGAAGACTCTTACTGTGCTGCCCCTACAAAAGCTTCATCTTCATTTCATTTATTTTTTGAAGCTTGAAGTGGGCTAAATTGTTTAGTCTTTTCAACTTTATAACTGGAAATTTGGCTGCAAATTAAAGCACATCAGGAACCAAAGGAGAACAAAGATATCTGAGATTTTTAAAATCTAGATATCAGAGACCAATGCATCATTCAGTTACGTAGATATCTGAAGTATAGATGACAAGATATCAAAATAGCCCTGCAGGCTGTCCTGGTAGCCACCGACGTCGAAACTTCACTCGTGGGATGAAAGCTTTTCCACAGTGTTGAACAAGTGGATCTCGGCCCTTTAAATGCTGTCTTGCAACTGTTCCAAAGCCTAATGTTTCAGAAGGGCTGTTTCCCTGATCAGCAGAACAAGACAATCCTTCTTGGGTCATAGTTGCTGCTTATCTCCACACGGCTAGAGGACAAAAGCTCGATCTCTAACTGTATCCAGTGTAGTTTTAGAAGCCTTAGTTCCCTCGCCTTTGGACAGTGGGGAAGCGGAAGCGGTGCCTTTGTCTTAACACCTGAACTTCGCTCCGGAGAGCACACTGTGGAAAGGGGTTTCTAATAAAGTGGGTTCTAAAAGCTCTGGAGATAAAATTATTTAATGTGCATATAAAACCTTAAATTATAAAGACTTCTTAATTATCAGGCATGAGGAACTAAGTGGCAAGAACTCAGAAGGAAATGAGACAGGAAATAGACTTTCCCCATATGTGTCACCACCAGCCCTCTGCTGTAGTGAGGAGGCTGAAAAGCAAAAGGAGATAAGCAGTGAGATTTTGTAAAATTGATCATGATGATGAGTTCAGCAAAACTACTGTGGGGGATGCCACAGACTTCTTAGCCTTTCACAGAGACTGGAGATGGATGGTACACATGCATTCAGTACCATGACCGTGATGATGGATATGACTCTATGCGTTTTCCAAAACTCATAGAACTCTACACTACACTACACTATAATGGTTCACACGTACACTGTGTGACTTTATAAAGCAAAGCAGACCAGGCTATAAAAAGAACCCCAAATGGAATAGAAATTATAGCAAATGAACCTACTTTAAATGCACAGCAGTGGCAGAAGCATAAAAGAACTAATCTAAGTTACTTTGGAGAATAGTACTTTGAATAAAGATAAAAAGAGATGCACTTATTTTATTTAGCAAATTTGTTTTCACACATGAGTATGTATTCATATTTCAGAAAATATTTTCTTTGCATGTCAGAGTTTAAAGTTAAATACATGTATTTTGGAAACAGTGTTCTTGGTGTCTATAATGGGAACAAAGTACATATGAGGAAACAGAGATAATGACAATGAATGCTATAGTACCAAGCTGTAATCACAGTGTCATTATGAACTCATGATTTAAAAATATATACACATATAGAATAGATAGATAAATAGAAAGAGATACTGAAGTAAATTTAGATGTTTATACATGAGTTAGTGTGCATACATGTATTCTCAAGCTCTGTCCACTGAAAGGGACTAGAAATAGAAACAGTGGTAGTAGTAAGTAGACCCAACACATAGATCTTGATTTGCAAAGACATTATCTAATAAAAGGAATTAGGGCTCCTTGGAGACGTACTTGATATCAGGTCTGGGGCAGAAAATATACAAGATGAAAATCTATCGTCTTGTAGTGACAGAAAGCAAGACAATGCTCTAAAATGGATGGGAACACATCTAAAGAACAGAAGAACCAAATGGAAAACATCCCAGTGTCCAAATCTAGAATTATTTATAAACGAATGAAAACTGCTTTCAATTATAACCCGTAAGTAATATACAGTGATATCAACATTTGAATGATATATAAATTGAAGAGAAGAGACAAGCTCTTCATTAAGATTACAGCTAGTAAATGAAGGAGTGAGAAAAATAGGAAATTATCACCAGAACATCAGAGTAACACTTGTCTCAAAGCCAGGGATTTAGTTTAGCAGCATAAACCCCTTCTTGGCAAGCGTGAGGTTGTGAGTTCCATCCCCGGTACCAAACAAACAAACAAATCAAACTTGTGTCATGTAACATCCACTGATAGATTCTAAAGTTGGTGGGAAAAGTTCGAAGAGAAATAGAATCTTTGCAGTTGAAAATACCTCATCAAAAGGCCTTAGTTACACAAGGGTAAATAGTCATTTCAGGGTGGAGAAATCCAAGAGATACCACTTTTACAAAGTGACCTACATTAATATAACCAGTAATTATTTATATTGACATCATAACAATGAGAGTACTTCTGAATGAGTCTTGCAAAAAATGCATAATACAAATCTCATCATTCAGCATTATATTGAAAGACAGAACCATGAGAAAATATCATAAGCCACCAAGTTGAGAGAAATTCTATAAAATAGTTGATCAGTACTTTTCAGGAGTATTAATTTCATCTGATATCACAGATCCAGGGACACTATACAGATATGACAACTAAATATAGCATGAGATTGAGAAGGAGACTGGATCAGAAAAAGGAGTCAATAAGAAAAACATAAAATCTAAAGAAAATTGCACTTTAACTAATGGTATTGTGTTAATCTTCGTTCTGATAATCATACTATGATTATAGAAGTTATTTTAACATTTTAGTGAAGCTGTATGAAGGCAAATATTTTTACAATGTTTTTTTATAAATCTAAAATATTATAAAAGCTTCCAAAAAGTATCAGAGTAGTAAGAGCAGTTGTCTTTGACAGGTGAAAATATAGGTGAATTTACTTTTTTCCCTTTGTTCTACTTTAACATTTCTATGAAGCACATATAATATTCATAAAAAAGACATTATTTTAAATTTTAGTGAAAAAATTCCTCATGTGTAGCTTTAGTTGTGAAAAATTAACAAACTGTGTTTGAATTTTAAAAGATAATGCTAAAAATTTTATCACATGTCAAAAAGAATCGAAAGCTTTAATGGAAAAGGAGATTTGGACTTTGATAGGAGACATTCCATGTCAGTCATTATATATTTTCATTAAGTATGTCTTCATATTTTAATTATAAGCAGCCTTCTTCTTGATTTCGAAGGCTGAGATAATACTAGACAAAACGAGTTTGTTTGAAAAAAAGACTGTTTTCCTTTGAATAGTTGAAGAGCGTTATGATACTATCTTTTAGTATTGTGTTTAACCATATGTATCTATTGGTTTTCAATTTTCAATGTATTATGAATATATGAAATATACTTGTTAAAAAACCTACATCTTTCTTAGAAGATTAGGAGGCACTGTAAAATTCTGCAGTGCCTCAGAGTCATAATTTTGACATGTTGTTATATAATTCCGGGCTTGTGATAGATGGTATTGTAGAGAAGCCTGTTTACCTTTAAATTTCTGAACAAACGTGAAGGAATAGCTGAGATAAGCAGAAACAGGGTAGCGCTGTTATCATTACTTGGAATGTGAAGGATCTGTTGTAAGAAACAACTATGCCTTAGTTTCTTAACAATTTAAAACAAGAAGTTTAAAGTAAACATACTTTCAAGACAGCTGCAGAAAAAGGATATAATCAGTGGATTCATGCTCACATGATAAAAAATAAAAACCTTCTCTATCAGTATTTATCCTTGTCCTCCCTGCCCTCTCGACATTTAGACCATTTTTCATGCTGTGAGAGAAAAGTTAAGATTTTACTCTCAAAGGAGGAGTACAGAAGGCATGACAAGATTAATTCATGGATTTAATGAGCACAGTATACTTGAAAGATATCTACTTATTACATAGACAAATATATATTCACTTCTCATGGTGCAATGACAATGAAGTGTAAGAATACTTGATCCTATCAACTTTATACCAGTCCAGCTTGAATATAAGAAGGGTTTATAAACAATAGTTTTCTGGGTCATCATATACATAAATTTTTAATCTTTATCATTTTTTAAAAGTACAAATTAGCACTAGAGCATTGTGTCGGTGTTTGTTTCATATTTCATTGCAGCTTGTTCAGAAACGGCTAATTGAAATGTCAGTATTTAATGATGCACACTTCAGTACTTCCTCGACTGAATCTGTATCTTTTCAAGGAATCACAACATAAGTGTGGACCCACCCACTGTTCACAGAGGTTTCAGCGTCAAAAGTGCCAGGGCAGTTCTCTTCAGTGACTTAGAATCAGCTCTACCCTGTATGTGAGACTGGTACGTGGGATAAGTGTTGGCTTTTTGCTTCTGTGAACCAACACGTGAGGAAAACAACTTGAAGGAGGAATGATTTATTGTGGCATAAGGTTTGAGAGCTTTCAGGGCATGATCTGCTGCCTTATCTCAGGCGGCCTTG